>JAAGKR010000632.1:0-176935 GCA_011419295.1 Clarias macrocephalus | reverse complement strand
CATGACAGCCTGAAACAAATGTTGCAAATACAAATCATACCAGAAAAGAAGTCCGTTTATTACAGTTAATACTTTTCAGATTTATTGATCAACATGCCACTGAATGGTGTCCAAGGAATTTGGCCATGTTTTCCTTGAACGAACGGGTGATCCTTATTGCCACGCCCATTTAGCGAGTATCCAGCAATCTGTGCAATGAGCTGGCGGAGCATCAATGTCCACCAAAAAATACTGTATACCAATAAATAAATAAATAAATAAATAAATAAATAATAAGAATGGCACAGATAAAAACACCAATAACCAATCTTAACCAATCTTTATCTTTTACTACTACTATTATTATATCAACTACAACGGCAACTACATCTACGACAAAAGAACTACAACACTACCAACAACAACTACTACATCAGATACCACAACAGCAACAACTACACCTACAACAAGGAACTTACAGCACTAACAACTACTACTCCATCAGCTACAACAACAACAGCAACTACATCCACAACAAAACAACTGGAACACTAACAATATCTACAACTGTATCATCTACAACAACTACTACACCTACAACAAAACAACCATAACACTAACAACAACTACTACAGGTATCGACTAGAACAAAAACAACAACTTCACCTACAACAAAACAACCACAACACTAACAGCAACTACTACTGTATCATTTACCACAACAAAACAACCATAACACTAACAACAACTACTGCCATATAAGCTATAAGAAAAACCGCCACTATACCTACAACAAAACAGCCACAATACTAAGAACAACGATGACTGTATCATTTACAACAACCACCACTACACCAACAACAAAACAACCACAATGCTAACAACAACTACACCTACAACAACCACCACTACACCTACAACAAAGCAACTACAGCACTAACAACAATTACTCCTTCAGCTGCAGCACCTACACCTAAAACAAAACAACCAAAACACTAACAACAATTACTACTATATCAGCAACAATAGCAACAGAAAACACCCACAACAAAATAGCTACAACATTAACAACAACTACTGCTATTACTACAACACCAGCTACAACAACAACAGCAACTACACCTGCAAAAAATCAACTACAACATCAATAACAACTACTACAGTACTTCAGCTACCACAACACTACACTTTGGGGTTCTTGGCCGCCATGCAGCTTTATTTCCAAGGCATCCTAAGCCAGTCCCATGCCTGGACACATCAGGAACGGCATCTGGCATACAACCTGCCAACTGTGCCAATGTGGATGTGAATCGGATGGTCTGCTGTGGCGACCCGCTTGGCGAGAGCAGCCAAAAGAACAAGTTATAAATATATAATTTAGCACCAGAGTTTGTGCAGAGTCTGTGTCCTATCTGTGCTGTGTAAATCTTCATGCAGCAATGTGGAGTTGTTTTCAACTCTATCTGAAATTAAACCTGTCCCCTGCACCAAAAAACCTGAAAAAGAAAAACTTTCTTACTTAAAATTTGTATGTGTTTATTTAAAATGAACAAATACGTTCATTCATCTTCTATACCGCTTATCCTGTACAGGGTCATAGGGTGTCTGGAGGATCTCAGGACACACCCTGGGCACACACACTATGGGCAATTTGGGAACGCTGATTAGTCTAACCTGCATGTCTTTGGACTGTGAGAGGAAACCCACCAAGCACAGGGGGAACATGCAAACTCCATGCACACAGACCCTGAGACGGCACCCGAACCCGGAACCTGGAGGGGCCCTGCGTCTGTGCTAACCGCTAAGCCATCGTGCCAGCTTTATGTACAATGTAAAACCCGATATACAATTTGAAAATAAAGTCTTGCTCCGGAGTCAACTCCATCTTTATTGTAAGAGACGTTTTAGCATTCTGTCCCATCTCCTTGCAAATTTACTGCTACACTCGGTGCTTCTCCGGCATCTGTTTTTTTTATCGACTCGGGCGTCTGGCTGCGCTCCTGAATCCGCGTTTCTCCGCCCACCTGACAGAAGCTGTAGTTCTGTTCATTCCTTTGTTTTTTTTTTTTTTTTGTAAACAAAGTAAACTTCAGCTCATAGAGACGGACAGTGCGGGATGGGAGGGAGGTTAAGTGCGGCAGTAAAGAGGCGACTAAAGCGGCTGCACCGTGATGTAGTGTGGCTTTACTGTTCGGGGACAGTTTTACGTTTGCCGTCACGTGTAATATTAGGCGGAGCACAATTACCTTTAGTGGCTAGTGTGGAATATTTACCGGGCGATTATTTCCATCAGTGCTGGTGGCGTTAACAGCAAGAGACACATTGACGCTAAGAGGTGCATATCATATTTATGAGACGTAGAGATGATCAGGCGGCGTGGAAGAGGCATTACACTGTATCTCGCTAGATGAGGAGCGGTGATTGCGAGAGCGGTACGATTCTGCAGCATTTGCCCAGCAGTCCTACAGGCAAACACGCTGCAGAATGGCCCCGCTCTCGACACCAAAGCAGCCGCGAAGGTTCCGCTGACGCGCCGCAGGACAGGACGGTTCCTGAAAAACACTTTCAGCTAATTCCGGCATTAATTCGAGTAGGTTCCTTCCACTTATGCTAACTTAATAGTCTCACTTCTCACTCTGGAATCTAATGTCTAATCTAATGGAATTAAGTTGACTGAGCGGTAAGTTTAATTCCACCACAACACCACTTGATCAACGCGACTCTGTCTGACTTGGCGAGCGCCGAGTGCTCAGAGCTCAGCCTTCTTAAAAGCCAATCAAAGCATCTGGCTTAATGGAGTTTGCAAAGAAAAAAAAAAGAGGAAAAAAAAGAGCTAACTTAATATAACTCCAAAGTTTTTCCTTCCTTCCTCACTCACACACACACACACACACACTGCTATATATATAAGCCATAAGGTAACGTCTGCTAATACATAAAGCAGGAGGTGTGTAGTGTATCAGCTTCCGTTTCACAACAGTGCATTAAAAAGTACATTAAAAGAAAGATCCAGTACATACAGTATAGACTCACTAGGAGAAAGAAAGAAAAAAAACAACGATGTATGTGATGAGATAGCTCAGTTACAACATAAAGCCTTTACTGTTAGCGCAGCGTTCACTCTCCTGGGCCGGAAGTGAAAATATGGATCTCAAACCCGATTACTGTTGCTGTTTGTGTGATGTAATGCAGCACGTTCTCCCACTTACAAAGTACAAAGTTGATAGAGAAGTCTAATTTCTGATCCGAGACTCCGCGTGGAAAACTTCGGGGCTTTGAATCTGATACAAAAGCATAACAAACCGTCACGCCGTTCGAGTGGTGAAAGTCATTTCTGGTGACAGGCTGCAGATTTAGAGAGCCGTGGTCTCTTTCTTTTTCGCTCTGTATGCAATCATCAGCATGCCTTTTTTTTTTTTTTACTTAGCCTTTGACAGGAGGACAAGGGAGGAAAGTCTAAGTCTCCGCCTCGTTTTTCTCTCGCATTCTGTCTTTGTGTCTTCTCATCTTCTATGTGGGCGTGTGACAGTTTTGGGGCGGGTGGACTCATAGAGGGAGAGGAGGAGCAGGAGACGAGAGGAGAGCATGAAGCCTATAGGAGATGCGCTAACGTTGACATGGTGCATCATGGGACCGGCGGGTGTGCGGGACGAGAGCTGTTTCGATTGGAATATTGGTTAACCAAAGATATGCAAGTTCAGCAGCGAAGAGGTAATAAAGACATGATGCTGGGAGCATGGATACAGTTATCTACAAGGGGCAAAAGTTTTTCATTATCGTATGTAAAAATGGAAAATACAGTATTTGCCCAAATATGGAGGATATGTAGAGAAGGACTAAGCTCATGACCAATTTTCGTTTTGTATTAAAAAAAATATATTAGCACTAATAACGATTTTGACTGATGACCGCCCATTGTACAGGAATCTAATGAAAAGAAAATTTGCAATGTATTGAATTTTATTAAAACCTTAAATGTCCCAATACCGACCCTTGAGAATCCCTTGTTTCGGCATCAGCCCACAAAAAAATGTAAAAATAAAATAATAATAATAAAATTTTATATATATATATATATATATATATATATATATATATATATATATATATATATATAAAATTAAAAAAAGAAAGAATAAAAAAATAAATATAATAATAATAATAATAATAATAATAATAATTAAAAAATTATAATAAATCACTGAATCACTGCATGCCGCTTTTCTTTCGTGCAAATTACAAGTAGGGCATCCATTATTAATTAATTAATTAATTTATTTATTTATTTATTAAGTAAGTAAGTAATTTATTTTATAGGCTAATAAAGCAGAGTTAATGTTACTACCACAAAGAAGATTCTTTCAATAACAGCTCACATCATTACTTTAATTAACTCCAATTTATTTCTAAACAATGACATAATATAAAAACAATGACACAATACATATATACACATGATGTAATTGTTTAAAAATTAAATTGGAGTTAATTAAGTTAACTTCAAAAAAAAAAGAAAGAAAGAAATTTATAGTAACATTCAAATTTCTGGGAATGTTACAGTCCATCCTTTGCAGAAGTTATTAGACTTATCACTAAAATGTTTATTACCTCTGACTCAAGACCTGGAAAGGAGGAAGGGGATGGACCGAGGCAGTACACGAAGGCCGGGAGACACGTGCAATCTTCGAGGTAAACAATTTTATCATTAACACACTGGGCTGCTGTGTTAAAAAAAAAAAAAAAAAAAGTAATTATGATTGTGCATGCAGTTTAAATTCTCATCCGCCTTTAATGGAGCGTCTCTGAGCCGCTGACCCGGCAGAGCTAATGCAGCCGGGGCCTCATCATCATCATCATCATCACCACCATCATCAATGTCTTTTCATCTTTCTAACTCCCTGTCCCTCATCACTGCTCTATTTCACTCCCTCCTTCCCTCCGTCATCCTTTTCTCTCACTCTATGCTTCTATCTTTCACCTGTTCTCCTCTCGCTGTCTCGCTCAATCTGTCGAGAGAGGATGGAAATAATGTAAGCGTTCCAGATTGCCTCCTGCAGGAAGCCGTACGCTAGCAGGGGAAATAGAGCTTATGATAGTGCAAAATATTAATGTGCTAAAAAACCTTCAGCATTTAGGGCAGAAAACAGGGCCAAATAAAATAAATAAATAAATAAATAATATTGTAGATTTTTTAAAAATTATTTATTTCCTTATTAGATTTTTTAAAGTGATTACATTCACTTAATTTATTTATTTCTACTTAACCTCTGATTCGATTTCCATTCATCTGCCAGAATTTTATTTATTTATTTATTTATTAATTTTTTATTATTTATTTATCTGCCATTCCACTTTCCAGATCTCTGAGCGGTCGCCCTGAATGTTAATCACAGCTGTCAGTTAGCATTTAACTGGAAGACACAGCGAACGCAGACAGTGACATATTGCAGGGGAATTGCGCGTCAGTGCCGCCGTGTGTGTTTTCTAAAATAAATAGGCCAGTGGCAATTTCATTGGCAATTTCACTTCTCCATTAAAGAAAAAAAAAAAAAAAAACTAGAAACGTTTAAATCCAGAGGCAGACTTTGAAACGTGTTAGCTGCCATGATTCAATTTAAAGGCAAGCCTATACTTAAATGTATAATGGAGAAAGTAGTATGTGGAAGTGTAAAGCCTTGAGAGGAACAGCAGCAGGGCTCGCTCTGCGCTCGCACTCGGAGCTGTGCATCTGAGATTCTGGGCTGCTGACGCATGTTTAATAGTAGTAGACATATCTCAAATAAGTTTTAAAAAGTTTTTTTTTTTTTTTTTTAAACAACTCAAATCATTTAAATTATTATTACTACATTCTGACTTCATTACTACTATTAGTGCATTACTGTATGGATGTAATAGCTCGGACGTTTTTACACTATGATAATATTTTTCATATTATGATGGAAAAAACTTTGGAAAAATGTTAATGTCGTTCCCATGGCAACGGCGCACTGTGTTCCTACCGTATGTTCATTTTTCTGGTACTTTTTGATTTGTTTGTCTACTTAAATGCGATTTCATCCTTTTCTACTCATAAAACGTACTTACTTGCTTTATGCTCGTTCCTTTAGCTTCTGATTTTGTGCTTCCTGGTTAGTCTGTGATTCCCGCATTCGCTCTAAAGCTGCGTTCACACTAGACATTATTGATGCATACCATGTCCGGGTACAACTGTTGCCCCCGTTCTCCCCAGAGTTCCGTACTTGATTACACTTGCAAGGTCATTGGTGGCTCAGTGGTACAGTAGGTCTCATCTCCCATGTCAGGAAGGACAGCCGGCGTAAAAACCTGTGTCAAGTTGTTGTGCAGGTCAAATTGTCCACTGGGGCAACCCTTCGACGGAAAGACTTACACTTACGCATATACACTCTGCGATACAGTAGGTGGCAGTATGTACCTAGTTGGTTTGCAACTCTAAGAGAAGAAGAGTACAAGGAAATCGTCCTTCAATGCAAGATTGCAAAGCAATAATTTAAAAATGCTCAAGTTTAATTTTATATATTTTTTTTTCTTGCATTATCAAGTCTGTCATGCAGCAGTTTGAGAACGTCAGCTAAAGCCGGTCAAGAAACAGAAGACAGAAGTCCCTGCACACGCACAAACGGAATTCTTCGCCTGGTGATATTTTTCCTGTCAGTGAACCTGTACCGAACATTGCCTCAGAATCTTGGTCTGGACTTGAACCCGATGTGCTGCCCATCTCCCTAATCTGTTCTGAGATGTTGTTTCTACTCACAGTTTAAAGATTTGTTATCTGACTGCTGTGTATACAAAACCTAAGAGATCTGCAGTTTCAAAAATACCCAAACTAGACTACCTGCTTAAAAAAGGGGTCATAATTCCTAGAATGCAACAAGCAAACGAAAACAACTAAGGAGATTAGAATTTACTGGGACATTATCAAAACCTGGAAGGGATAGTGCCGAACTGTCAGCTTTGTGGACGGAGTATAAGAAAATATAAGAATCATGAATGGAAATCACTTAAACACTTGGTTAAGGGTAGGAAGGGAAGCTCATGAAGTGATGCTCCCATCATGCATAATGTCCACTGTACAAGCCTCTGGAGACAGTGTTATGATCTGGGGTTGCTTCAGCTGCTCAGGTCTAGACTCAGCAACGTTATGTGGAATTAAAATAAAGTCAGCTGATGATCTGAATGTACTGAATGACCAGATTATCACATCTATGGATTTCCTGATGGCACGGCCCAAATTCCAGCACTCAGATTGTGAAAGAGTGGTTCTGAGAGCATGAGGAACCATTTTCACACATGAACCGGCCACCACGTGGTGTGATGAAATGTCAATCAACATCTGTACAACATCTGTAATATACAATACAATATCTGACAGTTGAATTCAGAGTGCTTATGTACATGTCCATTTATTTACGCTCCAATTAACTCCAACAAATCCAGGCATCTTTTCTTGTTTTTGGTTTCATTCTATGCATTTTTCTTAAACCGGTCTCAAACTGCAGACTGTGCATCAGCGGTGTTTACCCTCAAACGGCCATTTAACATTTATCAGTTCTCGTTCTCTCCTTCTCTCTTTACAATTTCGTCTTTTTCTCCTAACCGTCATCCCTCCACCCGGCTATTAAGCTTAAAGCCGTCGCTGTCAGCGCTCCCCTGGACGCTCGCCGCTCTTCCTCGCTCGGCAGAATTATCGAAAGGCAAAACAAAGTTAATGAATTCTTAATGAGCGGAGGAAAGAGAGGGAGAGAAGAAGAGAGAGAGAGAGAGAGAGAGAGGAGCAAAACTGCCTTCCACTTGATTGATGATCGTCAGAGTGTTTTCAAATAATCCAGGCCTGTGGGCTTTCTGCGCTACGATTTATAGTCTTGTCTCAGGTAGAGTTTAGAACAGATATCACTGGGGGCGTGGGGGATGGGCGGGATATGGCAATATCATCATTCTCTTATATACACATATGATTCTGTATGGATATGTATGTTCAAAATTTTGATTTTTTAAATTATTCGATGTCCATAGGAAAACGTAATGCCGTTTGTATCTTATGTTATAGCAGCTATAACCTTTATAGCTGAAACTCAACAGTTACAGCTTTGCAGCTTTTCTATTGCTTACATCTATACACTTTTCATCTATACAACTCTCAAATTCACTTTCAAATTCAAAATTTATTCGCCACATACACAACCGTACACTGTATGATATGCAGTAAAATGCTTATACAAAATATATATAGTGAAAAGAATTTCACTACAACAAATGTAAGAGGAATAGAATTAAACTGAATGGAATTTCCTACGAATAGAATTAAATAAAAATAAAAATAAACGGGATGGAACGTACACATTTACAATAGCGACAAATAAAATAGAATTTAAATTGAATATACTGTATAAATAAAAATTTCACAGAATGCACAAAATGTAACTATAAAGTTTTTAGAAGTATAAAAAACTATAAACATATAGAAGGGTAAAGATTTGATGTGTGTGTGGGTATGACAGCAGCAGTATGAGTGAAACATAAAGTAAAGTACGGAATGAAATGATGTGTGTGTCAGCACATTCTCTGTGCAAGTGTTATATAGAATCTATAACATACTGTATCAGAACAAATGCTTTAATATAAACTTAATATTTTAGTTAAAGGTCCCATATTTTACTCTATCCGTCCAACCATCCATCCACCTGGAAACATCTGTAGTCCAACTAGGGACCATGGAGGGCAGTAGTGATTATTCCCATTTTACGACCGCTGTACTGTAGGACATCCGGTCAACACACACACACACACACACACACACACACACACACACACACACACACACTACAGGCAATTCAGGAACACCAATTTGCCTAATCCGCATGTCTCTGACCAGAGTTTGTTTCACTCCTCCTCCTCCTCCTCCTCCTCCAAATGCACCATTTCAGTGTCTATGTAAATGATATACTCCTGAGCCACACCCCACAGGAGAACAACAGAGTTAAGCAAGAGGCTGGGGCAGGAGCTCTCCTTATATGAGGTCACAACAGAAGAGCGATCTAATCGGCTTGGCCAATACAATAAGAAATGGAAAACATTTTAAGGGAATTCCTTAAAATGTCTAAGAAGTGAATTTTATTCGCAGGATTTGTCGCATTTGAAATTCAAGCTTCTGTCAAAGCCACCCATTACAATTCATTACAATTTTAAAAATGAATCAACCAATCAGAATGGAGAATTTAACACCATCAACAAATCTCTACCTGACAATGTGCTTTAATAAAAATAAAAAAAATAAATAAAATAAAAAACTACCCACTACTTTATACTGTATATGTAATGAAGTAAAAATTATTCAGAAAGTCAGAGATGCAACACAGAAAAGAAAACCGAATAATATTTCATCCACTAGAAATTTTCCATCAGATTATTTTTCTTCCCACTTTATATTGCTGTGTGTATGTGAGAGCTTCTTAAACTTCTACGCCCAAGTGTTCTGCAGTCCTTCACACGCTCCCTCGCTCTGCTGATCACACCGAGTTGTGCCAAGAACCCAACCTCAGCCTGGACCTTAACACTCACCTCCAATTAGCCCGTTTCTGGCAGACGCTAACCCCTGGCCTGGTGCTAACAGCGCTAGCCCGCTGAGACGTCGCACTGTGATGCGGAGCTGACCGAACTGACGCCCTTAATGAACATTTATCGCTTTAATGAACCCTTCCACACACACACACACACACACACACACACACACACACACACACACACAGACTTTCAGTCATTTAGATGTAATTAGTATTTGGGGTGCAATTGAATCAAGTTTCACTTATAGACCGGAACGGATAATTGGGAATGATGGCGCTGTGCTCTGGGCCGCCGCTTGAAGTTTGTGTGCTGCTCAACACTTTAAATGGACGATTAGCACAGCAGCTATTACAGTAGCATGATGCTACACAAAATAAAGATTTGTGTGGTAATGTGTATTAAATTAGTTTAACGTATACACGCACACACATACAGTACATAATATATAATACACACACACACACACACACACACACACACACACACACACACACACACACACACACATATATAGTACATATTTGTTTCATATTTGTGACATCTGCTAAATATCCTCCGCAATTTTTTTTGCCCTTTTTTCATGGCAATATATAATTTTTCATGCGTTCTGCCGCTAAACTATTAAGAACTATATAATTTCTATTTATAATTAGAAATTAATATTTATATTTATTTATAATAATATTTATAATTTAAATTTAATTTAAATATAAAAAAAATAGAAATTACTTTTGTATTTTATAACATAACTATTAACGTATTTTCAGCTAAATTCTCATATAAAATATAACACTGTATAAAGTCTTTAGTCCTGCAGAGAGATCACAAAGCAATAATGAATTATTATTACTGTATTTACACTACAGTACTTATACCAAAGAAAACGACGGCGCATACCAAAGAAAACGCGCTTACGTGAATTACAGTACGTATAGAGGGATAACAGCTGTATTTTACATTCTAGCAATGCGTCATAGAGACACAGAAGTACAAGACTGTACAGTACACGGGATTACCTTTACATCCTTTTTTTTTCTCTTTAGGGTAATGTATTAAGACGAGTTTGAAATGAAATTAAAGTGCTCGAGGAGCATATTTAGGGTTTAAACTATAAAAAGAGGCATTTACAGTAAAGGCATTAAAAAAAAATGTTTTCCACTTAACCCTCTATGAATTTCCTGGTTGACTGTATATCCATGATATTCTGTAAATCTGCATTCATCGGATACATGATTTATCCCACTGTAAAAACACATTGCTGAGAGCATCATGATCTCCAGCTGCTTTGATCTACTACAGCTTGAACAATTGTATTTCTTCTTTCCAGCCTGGATTACAAATGATTAATACAAGGGGCGTTCAAGTCAAAGTGGGACTTTTTAATTAATTAATTTATTAATTTTTATTGCGCATAATAACAGAACATACTGTAGTTACGAGAGTTAAAAACTCCCTTTATTTCTCTATATAATCCCCTGCTACACTAATGCACTTATCCCAGTGCTTGGGTACCATAGAGGGAGAAATCTTTCACGTCTGAAATGCTGGCCTCCCAGTACCTCCCAGGGGTGCGGCAATAACTCCAAGCTGAATCCCTGTAACATGCAGAATGATTGTGTGTGTACGGTTCCCACGGACAGACGCGTCTCTTCCGCAAGTTGGTGACGAGTTATCTGTCGATTCGCACCATTCACATGTTTGACTGCGGTTAAGCGTCCCGTCACCGCACTGTGCTTAAAGTCAATCGCTTTCACGCCTTTATTCGCACCTTAGAGTCCCTCGTATTTTCAACACAAACACAAAATCCTCCTCTTGTTTGCTTCATGTTTTCAAAAAGTTTTCCGCGTCTTTGCAAGGCGCCGCCGTAAAAGCCGAACTCCAGAGACAGAAGTTTTCAGTGTTTTCTTCCAATTCACTCATAATGACTGTAAAAGTTTTTTTTTTCTTCCTTCAAAATGAAAGATAAACTCTGAAGAGGGAAAAAAAAAAAAAAAGTTTTGTGATTTGCTTCACTGACTATATTGTGTGTATTATTGGCGTGTGTTGAAGACTTGGCAAACTACACGCTCCATAAAAAGAGCTTTTAAACCAGGAGTACACGATGCCAAAGCATTCTATAGCCAAGAGCTCGGTGACACAGTGTGATAAAAAAAAAAAAAGAGAGAGAAAAGAGTATAACGATATATATATAATATATATAATAATATAATACATATAATTGCGAATATATAACGAATTATATGAAATGTTACACCGACATAACTGCAATAAAAACAAGCTGATTATATCGTCATCTCCTTGTTTCGTTCTTTTTTTAGCCCAAGTAAAATGGTTTACTGGATCTCCAATAAAATTCCAAATAAATTAAAAAGTTGATAGGCTTCCTAAGTGGCATAAAGGTCTAACTATTCTCCCTTTGGCTAAGTTTAAGTCAATTTTCCAGGTCTGCTTGAGAAAAAGCACATATTAGTGAATGTGAATATGTGAAACATCAGGAAAAAAAACAAAACAATCAAATGCATGAACAAATGTAGCACACAGGCAGCGCGAGGCAGGTAGAAGGAGATTACCTTGCGAACGTGGAAGTGTGAAAAGAAGCACGACGGGCGTCTAAAGTCTTAGCTGCAAATCGAAAGTGCCCTCCTCTTGCTCTCTCCTAACCCCCATTCAATAGGCCTTTTTCAGTTCCCGTTTTATTTTTTTTTCTTTCTCCTTTTCTTCTTTAAATGCGCATTTACAGAGCCTGCACTGCGCAGATTAAAAAGTGGAAAGTGAACGATTGGAGACGGAACGAGCGGACGGACGGAGGGGAGGGAAAAAGGGAAAGTGGTTAAAACAATCCCCGCCACATACCTCTGCCAGATGGATCTGTGAGTGGGTTTCGCTTGGCAAAGCAAAGCGAATGAAAAGAACACTGATCACCTGTCCGGCGTGGAAGCCTGGGAGGATTGCACAAAAACTAAACCTTGGAATGCGTTCAGGATTTTATTGACCAGGATCCCGGATAGCGCGTGCTTATTTGTGTGTGTCGTGGGTTGCTTCCAAAAGGGATAAGCGCGTGAATTACGTCAGGCGCACATGTGGGTGGTGAGAGGAATAAATCTAAATTAGGGGCTTGTGCAAGTTAGAGATGTCTTACAGAAATAAGACTTTTTTTAAAGACAAATATCGAATAATTAATCTCAAATCTAATATACAGTGTAGCTATATAGCATCATTTGTCAGATCGCTCACTCATCATCTATACCACTTTATCCTGTATTCAGGGTCACAGGGAGCCTAGAGTCTATCCAAGGAGACTTAGGGTACAAGGTGGGGTACACCCCGGACATGGTGCCAATCCATCACAGGGCACACACACGTTCACACACTACGGCCAATTTGGGAACACCAATTAACCTAACCTGTATGTCTTTGGACTGTGGGAGGAAACCGGAGAACCAAGAGGAAACCCACCAAGCACAGAGAGAACATGCAAACTCCATGCACACAGAGACGGGAACCGAACCCGGCCGGGAATCGAACCGGGACGCTGGAGGTGCAAGGCGACAGTGCTAACCACTACACCACCGTGCCGTCTTAGTGAATATCTAAGATGGAAAAAATGTATGTGTATAAAACTGTGGTTGTCTACAGTATTTACTTCTTGCATGATGGCCATCTCCACCCTGACATTTCTCATTTTTTTGTCCTCTATGACGTCCTTCAGGACGTCAGTTCCCAGCACGCACAGCACCTTGTCTTTATGACATTTTCACATGTTCACTTTCTCTTTGTGCTCCGTACTCGGGTACACTCAAATTTTGTCCTATTAATTTACACGTTCCGGTACAGCAGGTGGCAGTATGAACTTGGTTTGGCAGCAACAAAGCAGAGGAAAAGAACAAGGAAGTTACTCTTCATGCTATGCCCAATGTTTAAATTTTGTTTTTTCCTCAGAAAAAAATGTCAAGAGTAGCACTCTTGCATGCCTTCCTACTGTATTAGCTGTGTAGGTCGGAAGATGAGATCCGCAGCGATGTCTAAACAGTGTACTACTTAGTTCTTGTACCTCTTCAAACGGACTCGGGCACGGTTCCCGAGCATGGAACGATTATGTTCTCACTCGATCAAAATGAGGTTTTTCAGTCAAGTGTCCTCGGACACTTCGTCAGGGCCGTAATGTGAACACGCTCCTATTTACCTGCACCTTGTTTGTTCTATACAGTTTGTCTATACAGTATAAAGTCCATGTTTTGTCTTACATTGTTGTTTCTTTTATATTACAAAATAAAAAAATTAAAAAACGTGATTATCATGTGTTAGCATTAGTGCTAGTCTTAGCATTTAGCCTGTACAGTAGCCTATATCACATCTATGGCATTTGGTAGACACCCTTATCCAGAGCGACTTACATTTTATCTCATTTTAACTCTGAGCAGTTGAGGGTTAAGGGCCTCGTTCAAGGGCCCAACAGTGGCAAGCTGGATTGAACCTGGGACGGTCCGATCAGTAATCCAACGCCGTAACCACTGAGATACTCCTGAAGCTGCTCAGTCATAGCCTCATAGTTCTTATTGTTTATGTTCTGATTTTGTGCTGGTTCTTCATTAAGAAAAAAGTCGCCTTTAACCAAAGTGTTGCGTATAACTATTGACTGTCAGTCATTTTCTTTAGAAAGCGAGACGGATTTGTGCCTTCCGTTATCTTGATGAAATGACAAGATAAACATTTTGTGTTTTTCATTTGAACATCAACATTTCAAATAGAGGCTTGTGAGTGATCATTTTATTGAATTGCATAATACAAAATGAAGTAAACAAGAACAGAACAAAAAACAAACAAAAAAAAACGCAATTCTCTAAAAAATTAACCCTTACTGTCACTCATCGTCTATAGCGACCGCTTTCTCGCGGGGGTTGCCTGGAGCGTTTTCCCTGGATGGGGTGCCAATCCCTCAAACTCACAAACTCTTTCACATACTACAAGGCAATTTGGGGAAGCCAATTATCCTAACCTGCACTGCATGTGTTGGGACTGTGGGAGGAAACCGGCGTACCTGGAGGAAACCCGCCAAGCACGACGGGGAGAACATGCAAACCCAATGCACAAAGACCACAGACAGGGATTTGAACCTGTACCCTGGAGGTGCAAGGCGACTGTGCTAACCTCTAACCCACCGTGTCGCATAACATTAGGGGGTCAGGGGTGGCTCAGTGGTTAAGGCATTGGCCTATGATCCCGAAGGTCCCACGTTCAAACCCCATGACCACCAAGTTGTGCCTGTTGTGCCCTTGAGCTCAACTGCTGCTTAATGAGATAAAAAATGTAAGTTGCTTGAACACGAGAAAATCCGGGAAAAATACAAAAAAAAAAAAAATGGAAGTTGCTCTGGATAAGGGCGTCTGCTAAATGTAAATATTAAGTGACGTACTGAAATATGAGTGAACAGGGGTGCCAAAACTTTTGCAAACTTGTCCATAATTTAAATGTAACTATATGGGGACAAAAATTAATTAATAATGTAACTGCTGGCACTCACATAAGGAAAATAAAGCGCTTTGAATCAAGCTAACACAAAAGTGTTTTATGCTAGCGATTGTGAGCAGAAGCGGCTAGGCAGCCCGGAAAGAAGTATCTTCAGCGCCTTCGGCTGTGTGTAAAAACGCCAGAATTTTTATTCTATTTGCAAATTCTAAACTCATTTACTCCTAATACACACACAGAAATAAATAATAAAAAAAAAAAGATCCAAATGAGCCAGACTGCAAAACAGGATGACGCATTTACGATCGACTCTATAACTAATAATAAGAAGCTAATCGTGAAAGGAAGTCGACTGGAGCTTTAAAGCTCGGGGATGTTTTCAGATTCAGGAGGAGGAGGAGGAGGAGAAGAGAGGAACGAGAAAGAGAGAAAAATAGGGTGATGTAAAAGAGGGGCAGAGGAAATGCTGGCGCACACACACGAGAGATTTACAATGTGGCTCCCCTGGGGCATAGCACCTGGTCTGTGTGAGAGAGAGAGAGAAAGAAAGAGAGAAGGAGATGGAGAAGGGGAAAGAGATGCTGAGAGGGAAAAAAAAAAGAAAAGAAAAGGTGAGAGTGACATATAAATAAGAAGAATAAGAGACGGATATGGACCGAGGCAGGGAGTGAAAGAGAGCAGCGTGATCAGGGCACAGGCAGAGAAAGGTGAAGGGAGAGAAGAATGCGAGTGTTTATGAGGACAGACACTAAGGGACATCGCCGAGCAACACACACGCTGAACCCGCGTCCCGGCGCTGTCCTTCTCTCGCCTTTCTACTCATGAGAAAGTTTTGTGATTGCTCTTCAATAGGATGCGTCTCACCCAACCTCGGTCATATTTTCCTTTCTAAAAGAGCACACAAAACCAGAAATACTGTCTCAAACACACACACACACACACACACAAAAGCAAATCTAAAGCCGTCCTTTCAATCTTCCATCCTGGGAATTACTGTCCTACCTTTCCCAGGCACGGAAAAGAAAAAAAAAAAAGGAAAGAAATAAAAGTTCCATCACGGCAAATATTACCCATGAGACCACCGGGTCTAAGACATAGAGAGAAAGAGAGCATGAGAGACAGAGACGGATATTATGTGTGTGTGTGTGTGTGTGTAAGAAAGACAGAGTGTTATCCTGTTTTCCTCAGGGGAGGTTTTGAAATTTAAAGACATCGTAGCCACAAAGAAGTGTAATTGAAAACAGAAGCGTTCGTAATTTAAAATCTCATATACCAAACCGTATACGTCAGTGACCACCCATGTGAGAAATAAGCTCACTTCAGACAAAGAATTCCTAGCTACATCCGCACGCAGTCTAATAGTCTGTTAATAATCTAGACGGCGGTTCAATCACAAAGCCGATCGGGATTCAGATCTGCAGTCTGCTTCGAAGTGACCCTGACCTCACACACACACACACACACACACACACACACACACACACACACACACACACACACATGTATTTTTTAAACGATTCGAAATGAACGCTTAAATTGTTCATTTCAGTTACACGCGTTGGTTTTTATGGTCAGGGTTGTTAACCCAACGCAGAATTCATGATGTCTCTTTTTAAAAAGAGATTTAGACAGAGTGATGATTATACGAGTTCAGTTCGTGATACGACTAAAAAAAAAAAAAAAAGGTCAAAGGAATTAGAATCCAGAATACTGAAAAACAAGCTCATGAATAATCTTAGCTAATAGTGCAAATGAGGAAAAAAAATATTAATATGAGTAATATGGCAGATTGCTGTCTTTGGTTGAGGATACAAAAATCAACACTGATTGAATAGATGGATGAATAGATGGATGGATGAGTGGATGTCTGGATGGATGGATGGATGGATGGATGAAATGGTGGGCTAATGGATGGATGGGTGGATGGATAAATGGCTTGATTGTAGGGTGAATGGATGGATGGATGGATGGATGAGTCAATGTCTGTATGATTTGATTATGGGGTGGACTGATGGATGGATGGATGGATGGATGGGTGAATGTCTGAATGGCATGATGAACAGGTGGACTGACAAATAGACTGATGAATAGAATGGATGGATGGATGGATGCCTTGGTGGTTTGATAAAATGATGGCTTAATGAGGGATGGGCTGATTGTATATGTAATGATGGATAGATGGATGGATGGATGGATGGATGGATGCCTGGATGGCATAATGGCATAAGTAGACTGATAAACAGATTGATGAACCGATGGACAGATGGATGTCTTGGTGGGTTAATAGACATTTAATAGACATCTCTTAATGGACTGATGCATGTATGTATGCGTGGATAGATGGATGGATGGATGGCTTGATTATGTGGTGGACTAATGGATGGATGGATAGATGGCTTGTTTATGGGATGGACCGATGGATGGATGGATGGATGGCTTGATTATGGGGTGGACTGATGGATGGATGGCAGGATGGCTTGATTATGGGGTGGACTGATGGATGGATGGATGGAGGGATGGCGTGATTATGGGGTGGACTGATGGATGGATGGATGGCGGGATGGCTTGATTATGGGATGGACTGATGGATGGATGGATGAATGGATGGATGGATGGCTTGATTATCGGGTGGACTAACGGATGGATGGAGGGATGGATGGCTTGATTATGGGGTGGACTGATGGATGGATGGATGGATGGCGGGATGGCTTGATTATGGGATGGACTGATGGATGGATGGATGGATGGATGGATGGATGGCTTGATTATGGGGTGGACTGATGGATGGATGGAAGGCGGGATGGCTTGATTATGGGATGGACTGATGGATGGATGGATGGATGGATGGATGAATGGATGGATGGCTTGATTATCAGGTGGACTAACGGATGGATGGAGGGATGAATGGATGGCTTGATTATGGGGTGGACTGATGGATGGATGGATGGAGGGATGGATGGATGGCTTGATTATGGGGTGGACTGATGGATGGATGGATGGATGGATGGATGGCAGGATGGCAGGATGGCTTGATTATGGGGTGGACTGATGGATGGATGGATGGCGGGATGGCTTGATTATGGGATGGATGGATGGATGGATGGATGGATGGCGGGATGGCTTGATTATGGGATGGATGAATGGATGGATGGATGGATGGATGGATGGATGGATGGATGGATGGCTTGATTATGTCGCGTAACAGTTTCCATGAAAAACCTTTGGTGTACCGTCTTTTCTTTGGTGTCTTTCTGAGTCTTTTTGTCCGTCTGGCCCATAATGGGATTTGGAAAAGTTTTGCTAGGACTACACTGATTTAAATAGTTGTCAAACGTTGTTGTATGGTACCTGTAGCTGTAAGTTGTTCCACGCTGACATGTTGACACGCCTGAGCATAAATTTGCTTCACGTTGCATGTACCTGCCGAGTTACATATTCATGTAAATGGAGATTTTAACTGATTGACGAGTATGCAGCCGCATAGGAAAATGTAAATCAGCGTAATAAAAGAATCTCTGGTATGTAAACATCGTCAGTCAGGTTGTGTGGTAACCTCCTTCATCTTGTCAGACAGTTTACTCAATCTGGGGGAAATAAATAAATAAACAAACAATGAAGCATCACAATGATGCAAAGCTTTTTCACGATTTTTTCACTTTTTTTTTATGCATTTGGAATGTAGGTGTAATTGTAGTGATAAAAAGACTCAGTGATATCGATGCAACGAGTGTGAAAAAACAGACGCGACTATGTTGAAAAAAATATTTATGGCGGGTGCGCGTGTTTAACGTGGCACTAAAACATGCTCTGTGGAAAGCCTGTTAGGAAAGGGTACGAGTGAAAAGATGGAGAGCGGAAAGGAGAGGATGGAGTGCGGAGTGTAGAGAACCGGATAAAGACTCCTCTAGGTGTAATCATACAAAATGATGAAATGCCACTTAAACGAGAGAGAGAGAGAGAGAGAGAGAGAGAGAGAGAAGTGGGATTTCATTTGCAAGCAATTAAGTGAATATTAATGTGTGGTTTCAAATAGATACAGATTTTCCCATTAATTTCTGTCTCTACATATGCAGATGTTACCCATTAAATCAGCTGTGTAGTCTAGTCATGTGTGTACGTGTGCATATGTGTGTGTGTGTGTGTGTGTGTGTGTGTGTGTGTGTGTGTGTGTGTGTGTGTGTGTGTGCGCCATGCATTTGCGCATACATGTGCCCCTGTGTTTCATGTTCACTAAAGTGCAGTCGAAGAGCTCTCAGCCATGCTACAGTTCAGTGGGCAAAATAATAACGTATTCCCTCTTACGCACTCCGCAGGGCCGGACTTCACTAACCAGCCGAGCTCTCAGACTTACTCGTACGGCTTTAATCATAACTGGTGCGCTCTTCAGGATAAGCAGCGGCGGCGGCACACTATTAATTAAAGACTGTGGTGGGAACTGAGGGTCTCTGCTTAGCGGGTAGCCACGGAGTGTACCGTGTAGCGGCAGAAGGAAATAGCTGTTAATGTAGTTGAAAAAGTGGTTCATGTAACTGAATAAGCATTAGGTGAAAATACAGATGGATTTATAAGCTGAATCTGGATGGATGCATGGATGGATGGATGGAGGGGACTGATGAATGATTTACTGGACCAATTAATCTCAGTCCTCAATCGAATAAAAAAGGGTGATTGATGGAACATACAATGAATGAACAGATGGATGGATGAATGGATGAATGAATGATTGAATGAATGAATGGATGGATGAATGGATGTCAATCTTGACATATATTTATGAACATTAACAGATTGATAGATTAAAAGATGGATGGATGGATGGATGGATGGATGGATGTACTAAAGCCTTGACAGGCTTAAGGTTGGATGGTCGGGTGGATGAATGAATGAATTAATTAATTATTTACCAAAGGTTAACGACATTAAGATACAAGAATAAAAAAGTTGATGTATGAACCTCGACAGATGGACAGCCTGAAGATATATTAATAGAAACAAATTAAACCTATAAACAGATGGCTGTCTGAAAACATGGACAGATGGAGGTTAAAGGTAATTAGGATCAATAGGATGGATAGACTGAAGTATACTGTAGGTGGACGCAGAAGTGCTGGCTAGGTTAATCAAGATCAGAGGAATACAGATACATTAAGATAGATAGAAGAGTGGCTGATGGAACCGAACCCGGACATTTGAATGATGGATTGATGGATGAATGGATTGGACGGATGGATTGATGGAATGCTTGATGCATTAATGAATGGCGAGACAGATTAAGATGGATGGATGGATGGATGAGTAGGAGAGGGGCCAGTGAAAATGGATCATGGGAAAGAAAGCATGAACATGTGAGTAGATGGTTAGATTGATGGACGGATGGATGAATAATGGATAGATAATGAAAATATAAATAAAAACCAGACTGATCAAACTGGCGTTGGATGAATGGGTGGATAAATGAACATCAAGGATGGATGGAAAGTGAAGTGATTATCTGAATAGATGGATGAATGGATTGCTGAATGCCTGAACATAGAGATGAATTAATGGATTGATAAACAGGCCAATGAAGTTATTGGCCGTATTGAATTTTGATGGATGGATGGATGGTGGTAAATTCCAAACCAGTGGCAATCAATGGTAACATTTTGCACTTTATACTGGGCAGTTGAATGGATGAATTCAAGAATGAATGGCTAGATGAACAGGTAAATGGATGGATGAATAGAAGGAAGCCATTTGGTTCCCATTTGGTCCCTGTTCCATCAACACAAGCCGAGGTATTCTTACACTCCTTGGCTAAGAAGAATCATGTTTCATGGAATGCATCATTTTCACAACAGAATAAATGAAAGCACACCTTCTCCCACACTTCAAGCTGAACTAAAGCAAGATCAGACCTGCGCATCATACACGAGACAGGTTCGTTATTATCCTGCTGATTTTATGGATGTACTGTAAGAATATTTTTGGCTGCCGTCCTCTCGCTCTCTATCTGAGTCCATATGTGAGAGGATTCATCTCTCTTTCCAACCTCTCTTTCTATCGCTGCCATCTGCATATTGAAGGGTGCCTGTGTAAAAAAAAAAAAAAAGAAAACAGGTCCCATTTACACCTTATGTTAAAATGTAATCTGGAAGTGTATATCTTGCATGAATATGGATATTAATCTGAGGTGTAAAGGTGCATTCGCTGGGATATGCAGATTTGCTCTGCGATAGTCTGCGAGGTGCAAACGCTGCCTATACAGTATGTCTGGTGTGTTCAAGTTAAAAAAGAAAGTGCCTTACCATGGGATCAAATTATTCCAGAAAACCGGTGCGTGACTCACATTCCCAGATCCGGCAGGAGAGAGTATAATAGCTTTGTGAAATGTTTGTGCTTTCCCGGACACAACTGGCCATTTATTATACGGTACATACAGTAGTACAGAATATACGGGTATATATATGACATAGGCACTATTGACATGGTCTGTTTTTCTAACAGTCTCCCACAGTGCTGTTTGACTACGCAGTTGGATTTAGTCACTTTCTTCAAAGCCAGCTAATTTCGCTCTATCTGCCATAACTAGGCGCAACTGCTGTTGTTTTCTGGCACATGCCTACACCAAAAGAAAGAAAAAAAAAAAAAACAAGCAGATTTACCAGAATTTGCCAGGAGAATCACTAAACACCTTATTAACATTTTAATCTTCAATATGTTTCAGTGTAACAGCATGGTGGAGCGACGGTTAGCATAACTGTGGCCTTGCACCTCCAGGGTTGAGGGTTCGAATCCCGCTTTGAGTTTGTGTGGGTTGAGCTTGCATGTTCTTTCAGTGCTTGGTGGGTTTCCTCCAACAGTCCAAAGACTGTCCATTGGTGTTCCCAAATCGCCCGTGGTATGAGTGAGTGTGCCCTGTAATGCATTGGCACCCTGTCCAAGGTATACCCCGCGTCTCCTGGGATAGCCTCCAGGCTTCTGGTGACCCTGTACAGGATAAGCGGTATAGAGAATAAATAAATGATTAATTGACTCAGGGTGGATTTTTCTTTTAACTGCTATGTTCAATTTTAATATTCATTACTTATTTCCTGGAAATACGGCTGGATTGCCATTTAAACGGACTATACACAAGGTGTAAACACAAGGCGAGATCTGATCACTCATTATTCAGATAAGGCATCGGAAACAAATTACATTTTAATGCAAGATGTAAATTGGGCCCTGGAGGAGAAAATAAATCACAGATTTTACATTAGGTATTCATAAGGGAAATCTTGTTTACCCACAGGCTATTGCACACTGAGTGGACAACAATTAGAGTTTCAAACTGAAAAGAATCCCCTCCCCAAATAAATAATAACAATAATAATAATAATAATAATCAAACATCTCCCAGACTATCATGTTCCCCTTTTTCCGAACGCGACCACTTTAAAACCCGTAAGCGTTTTTCAGATCGCGCGGTGTAAAAGACAAGAAGCAATGACATCTCCTGGTCTCATCGTAAAGGTATTAAAAAGCAATTAAGCTTCTGAATTTCACGCCAGCAACTTCGCAGTCGTCTCCGCGGACTCTGTGCCAAACGGCCAAGGATGAAGTGGCGCCCAAATACCCACTCGAAAAAAAAACAAAAACAAAGGGAGCATATGGGACGGCGGAGGAGAGTGTGTAATTCATCAAAAAATCCAGATGTATTCTGTTGACTATCTATCAACTGCTCGGGGCTGGAGCTTGATCTCGCAGTAAAAAAAAAAAAAAAAGGGCGTCCGTTTCATGTCAAATGCACAAGAGCATAAAAGTAAATTTCAACTAAAAGTCATGGAATTGATTCGTACAAAGATAAATGGAGAGCAAACAGGGCTGGAAGTGAACTTTTTTTCCCCCTTCATCTGACTTGTATTTGTTTTTATTGCACATGATTAAAAAAAAAAACAAAACAACAACAACAAAGGGCAACTGAAAAGCAACCGCTTCTACTGTAGATATTAAGAATTTATTCCACCTTCTGACTTTTTTTGTGTGAACAAACTTGCTAATGAGCTCCCTGAGCTATGGCTACATTCTCACTCACTCATCATCTATACCGCTTAATCCTGTATTCAGGGTCACAGGGGCCTCGAGCCTATCCCAGGAGACTTGGGGTACATGGTGGGGTACACCCTGGACAGGGTGTCAATCCATCGCAGGGCACACAGAAGACACACTCGCTCATTAATACGGGCAATTTGGGAACGCCAATTAGCCTAACCTATATGTCTTGGGACTGTGGGAGGAAACCAGAGTAACCGGAGGAAACCCACCAAGCACGGGGAGAACATACAAACTCCATGCACACAGAGATGGGAATCGAGCCTGGCCAGGGATCGAACCCGGACCCTGGCGGTGCAAGGCGACAGCGCTAACCACTACACCACCGTGACGCCCCTGGCTACATTCTTACTCATACTAATTACACAATACTTACAAATAGTCAAGTCACTAATTTCCACAGATACGAACAAATCACAGGGACTACCTGTAATCACACAAGAGGGAGTGTTGTTGTGCTGAATATCAGCATGACCTCTGGTGTGATATTGCTTTTATCAGCAACATATTATGTAATTAGTTTACTTATTTACTAGTTATTTTGCTCCGCCAATACATATCCTTCCGTGACTGATGGAACAGACTAATCACGACTAGAGGACTGGTGGATCTGGGGACTGGTGAAATAACCGTAGGGTCTCGGGGTTGAATCGCAAATAGTGTTAAATGGAAAGCTAGTGTGCTATGTATGGTGCGAATTAGGAATCCATTATTCCACACACCAAGTAGGGCCCTTGTTCAGGGGTTTAAGCGGTATTTAGTGTGCAATAGCCCACTTGCATTATTTATGGCATTTGCATTGGGTCCGCAATAGCCTGTGGGTAAACGAGACTGTTTGGGATTCAGTCGTGTGTTAGAAGCTAGTCAGCTTTGTAGCTCGCATTAGCTCTGAAGAGAAAACATGGACAGTTCAGAGGTACGACAGTTAATAAGGAGACAAATTGTTGTATAAGATGACAGAGTTGTCAATCAAATGTATTTTCTTGCTGAAAGTGCTTGCGGGACTGGTTTTGAATATGATCTTTGGTAGGTAGCTGTTCTCCCCTCAGTACTGCGGACTGCACTGGCCGCACTTTCACCCATGCTGGCGACCAACGGTTAGTGTAATTGATGATTATTAGAACACCGGAGGTGCAGAGTGAAACAAATATTTAAAGTGCTGTTTGTTTAGTCATGTCCAACTCTTTGTGACCTCATGGACCACAGCACCTTAGCAGACCTTCCTACTGTAGATGCTGTCCATGCAGTTGTCTTGGCAAGGATCCTGGAGTGGGTTGCCATTTTCTTCTCCAGAGGACCATCGACAGGCAATTCGGAAACACCAATTAGCCTAATCTGCCTTTGGAATGTAGGAGAAAACCCGAGTACCAGGAGGAAACCACGGGGAAAACATGCAAACTCCATGCACATAGACCCAACAAAGTTGGAATCAAATCCTCAACCCTCAACCCTGGAGGTGCGAGGCCACAGTAGTGCTAACCCTTGCTCCACTGTGCCGCTACACCGAAACATATTAAATATTAAAACCCAGGACTTGGCGGTGCAAGGCGACAGTGTTAACCACTAAGCCGCCATGCCGCCTATTAAAGTGCCGTGTATTATCGCCACTCGTTGAATGCGTCCCGGTCGGAACTAACTGTTGTACAGTATAATTAGTACATCATGTATGACTTGATACGATCGATTGGTGACTTGAGAGACCAGTCTCAACACCGTGAACCTGTGACAAGCCACAGAGAGCCAGTGTCGGGAAAGTAAAGAACTTCTGATCACTTTGCAGTGATGGAAAGTGTAATCGTGAGATGACAATATCACACCAAGACAGTAATACGGTCGTCAAGTACGATCCAAAATAAGGTAGTTCGGAAGACAGTTTGTCGTAAGGTACTTTTCAAATGGGACACATTTCACCTCATGAGTGTGCATACGCGGGCGTAAAACGGTGTCTGTCTAGACGGCCGGCTGCTGAATGGAACACTGGGGTTGAGACGAGACGGCGTTGTGAATGCGCAGAACTGAGCAGAATGCTGGTGCTGGATATGTGTGATGTCTTGTATTGGTATGGAAAATCATAATAATACATTATACATAAGAAGACATCCATATATATATATACTCGACATTTTGGTCGATTTAAACAACTAGACAATAAGTGTGTCAGGAAACGTTCGCCTGTATAACAATCCTGCTTTTTATTCTTGTCGCTCTTTTTTTTTTTTTTTTCCTAAACACTAATCAGAAAGTCGTAGTGTTCATTCAGTGTTGACGTGGGTTGCTGAATGGGAAATTCAAGACATCCAATTTATCCTTTTTTTTTTCTTTTTTTTTTTTTTAATACAACCGGGAAGAAAAACACATCAGGCCACGATTTAAAGAGTCTAAACACCGCGCATGTAAAAGCGCCATTACAATTCACTCAGTTCTCCACTGAGTAAAAAAAAAAAAAAAAAACATAATTACGCTCAGCTCTCCGTAAGCTCTGTATTTCTTATTTGTGTTCGGAAATGACAGGAGCTGTTTAAAAGGATGGAGAAAAGAGAAGGAAAAGCGTTTTTTTCCCTTTTTTTTTATCTCTGCGTGGAGTACACGCACGTGTGAGCGCGATTTGGTTTTTTATTTATTTATTTGTCACTTTGATTTAAAACCCGCCCATCCTTCATTCCCGTGAACAGACTCGCTCCCCCCTCCCCCTCTTTGCGGCACTGAGGTATGTTAATACAGTTGAAACCCTCATTACAGCCATTAAGTTTTTCAGCGTCGAGTGGAACGGCGCTGCTAAATTAGAGAATCCCATCTCTGAAGGACAAGTACGTCGCGATGGTTATGTCAAGCCTGATTCAAAGAGAAACACGACCGTGCCATAGGGGCAGATATACAGTAAGCATCGACTCGATAAAGCAGGCTAGCTCGGTCTCGGCGTTCTCGCTCGGTTCTGTGCTTTATTGCAGAGTCGAGAGCGCTGCCAGCTATTCAAGCCCATTTGTTTCCCACGTTCTGAGCTGCTAAGAGCACTTCGGGGCGGCATCGCTACGTGGAGCGGGGCCAAGCACATCCTGACGACTGGAGAGAGGAGGATGGACGCGTATGTGATTTAGGCAAGAGGACTACGGCACTGGGAATTCTGGGAACCAGCGCAAGCCATTTTATCTTTTCTTTTATGTCATTTATTGCATAATTTCTAGAGATGGGGGGAAAAAAATCAATGCAGTTATGAATCAAGTTTCTTTTGTGTGGCGATTCCTGTGTCAACTCCAAAATCAGTTTTTTTTAAACGTTTGTAATAAAGATTTTGATGGTTTTATTAGTGAGGGGAAGCTTGAATCATTTTAGTGACTCGCGTCTTTGAATCTCGTTCATCAAAATGAACGAATCTTTTTTTGAGTCATTTAGTTCATTTCGTTCTTTTGACCAGAAATAAGATAAAATGTTACATTTTTAATCAACAGACCCCCAACACGTCTACATACACACATTTTGCCTATAGGTCCAGTAATGAAAATATTACAATGCAGCTAATGACATATTATAATAAACAGAATGAGGCGCTGTCCTCTCATATCATCTAGTCGTTGATAGTCGTTCGTTCTTTTGAATCTATTGCACTTCATAGCGCCTATGGGAGTCACGTGACAAAAGAACGAACGACTCGGACCAAAAGACTCAAAGGTAACGACTCATTTCTGTTTCCTGTACATAACCTACGGAGGTTTTGCTATGATTTGCGCATGCGCGGCCAGTAGAAAACGAACGAATCACTCTCCCGAGACTACTCGTTCTTCCGAGTCACGTTATACATTTGTTCAAAAAGAATGAATTGTTCATGAACGACCCATCACTAGTTCTTAGTTTGACTGACTCTGACCGGTGATTGGCCGATACTGAGCCTTTTTCTCTAAAACATGTTAGCGAATTAGTCACAAACCCACTAACTGCACATATTTACACAAGTCTTGAATTCACTAAGTGCTAATTAGCGAAAAAACACGTGCATTTGAAGTTCACTCGCGGCCACTCAACCGGCGCAAGTTTAGTTTTTCGAGACTTCGGAGGCGTTTGAGGGGGTAAAAAGTCACCATTTCTATATGATCCTACAGGTGGCGCACTGTGAACTATATACACATTTTCATCCCGTTTGGTAGGAGTGAACTATTTGCTAAGTTTGTTTAGAAATAATCATTACAGAGGATGACAGAGATACGTGCGGCTCAGCAGCAATGTAGCTTTAAAAAATATATATATTAAATTTGGGGTCAAACGTTAAACTCGTTTATTTGAAGTTGGTTTGTATCGTTTGAACGCTGCATTTGGTTGTTAAGTAAGAAAACGAATATTATAAGGAATGGACTACATTTCTTATAATATCAAATATAATATCGAATCAGGATATTTACAAAAGCGTGATATTTACGAAATCGCAATTTGAATCTAATCGGCACCGAGGTACGGTGATATAATCTGGATGTGATTGGTGATTCCCGTCCCTGATAATGATAATATATATTTAATGTGTATATTTACATACGTTTTTCATTTCTTGCTTGAATCTTAGCAGCCGTGATTCGACTCGATTCGAAACAGGACGTGTTTGACTGATTAACACGACAAACGATTGCCGCGCCAAATTTAAACAAACCTGACCGGCTGGAGAAAAGGAAAGAACTTTTGATATTTTTTTAAGCAGCGCCAAAGGATTTCTTGCCAACAGATTTGTCCACTTTAACTCGACCGATATCCCAACATGACAAGATGGTTTGTGTCGAACGCCAGCCGCACCGATCAGAACTGGCACAGGAGTGACGGAGAAAAAACAAAAATCTAGACGGTATATAATCTTGATCATGTTTAATGAGTCTGGCACTGAACAGCCCCGGGTTGGTGACGCATTCCGAACGAAAATTTCTCAATTCCACTTTCTATAAAATTATTAAACTCCAGCCGTCTTTTTTTTTTTTTTGTATCTCTACAAAGCAGAAAACTCACTAATGAACCATGTTTATTGCAAATGAGCTGAGCAAGACATGCCCCGGAGACAGACCATACGACATACACATAGTATACGGTATACAGTATAGTACACACACAAACACACACATACTGTATAGAGAGCTTTTACCTGGACGAAAAACAGGATTAGAACAGAGTGAGACACCAAAAAGGTTATCTTGGACGTAATGAACCACTATTATAACTATGGACTTTTTAACAGCAAGCATCACACATTCAAAAAACAACAACAACAACAACAACAACAACAACTAAGGAGCACATTAACATCTAGTCTCAGTCAGACTTGGATTTCAGTCTCGTCGTTGTATACATGCAAGTATAAGGGTGTCAGGTACGGGTAAAGAATAAAACATTTTAAGGAAAGGCGTAATTTTTTATGGTGTGGCCTGGTGTTTCACCTGAATCGGGGCGTTCAAGTCAAACCGGGACTTTTGATAGTGCAGAATAACAGAACACAGTTACGAGAGTTAAAAGCTCCCGTTATTTCTCTATATAATCCCCTGCTACACTAATGCACTTATCCCAGAGTTTCACTAGTGCTTGGATACCATCAAGGCAGAAAGTTTTCTCAGTACGCTGGAGCCGTGATCAGATTCCCTGCATCACATCTGAAAGAATCGTACGGCCCTCATCAAAACGTTCGCACCGTTCAAATGTTTCACTGCATCTACTGAGTGAGTCTCATCACCGCACTGTGCTTGAAGTCTTCTGTCAATGTCGATGACTTTTACTCCCTTCACAAGTCCCGGTTTGACTTGAACGGCCTTCAGCATTTCCTAAACCTACACATGCTCTTGTGGTCAGGATCCTAGTTAACCCAGAGAGGAGCGAGACGGAAATGTGTGGAGTAGATGTAGAGAGAGAGGTGAGCCACTAGCCCCTTACTGCCTGCTATCCACTCAGAGTGCATTATGGGTAATCTTTCAGCTCTATGCGCAAGCACACGGCCAATTTTCTTTCCCCCCTCTTTTTCGTCTGTCTCAGCTGTTTTAATGCCACAATCACTCAAAAGCTCATTCGGCTAAATCTACTGCAAGGAGAAGAAAATACAATTCACAAATATCAATTACTGGGTAGTGAATTACTGTGTGTGTGTGTGTGTGTGTGTGTGTGTGTGTGTGTGTGTGTGTGTGTGTGTGTGTGTGTGTGTGTGTGATGGCATGGGAAATGCACCAAAGGACTCTTCCCATATTATAATAAAGATAAACATTTATTCAGGTCTAATCTTCAGAAAAAAAAAGAGTCTAAGCCGCATAAAAAGTTCAACACGAGCAGTATAAAATCAATAGTCGCTTTCAGTCTGGACAAACGGAAACATAAAATTAGCCTGGAAATGAAGTAGATCTCATGACTTTATTAAGGGAAGGACTTATACAAAGCTTTTTCTTTCTTTTTTTTTTTTTTAAACAACATACAATCTGAGCAACATTTAAAGTCAATATATCAAAGTTTTGAAATAAACAGCGGGTTAATTTTCTAAGCGAAAGAATTTTCATTCTGATTCTGCTGCGTCCATGCTCGCTACGGCAGGTAGCTAATTTTATACATCTGTACAAGCCTGTAAGCTGTGAATCTTTAATCATGACTACAAAGAGCTATAAAGTATACAAACGCTTCTTTCACATGTCCAGTCTGAAGGGACTCATACACAAGATCAGATCTGTAAGTCACTTTCATACGTGGTCCAAGATCGGATATACACTGTACAGCCGATGCGTGGTCATGAGACTTGAATGAAAATGGTCAGACTGGAATAACTGCGAATACCACTTGCACATTTTGCTCAACTTACATTGAGCAAGTAGTTTATTGGTAGATTATTTTAAAGTAGATTATTAAATCTGACACATAACTGTTCATAACATCGCTTTTACTCAACATTCTGATTTCACTCATGATGCAGGTTAAACTTCAGGCAGATATCCAAGTACTGCAAACGTATTATTATTTTTTCATTCAGAGGTCGATTTAAGACGCGCCCGCAGTTGCGGTTTATAATCTGGCACAGAACTGCTCATAACGTCACCTCTACTTAACATTTTGATTTCATTTATGATGCAGGTTTAACATCTGGCAAATACAGAAGTACTGACAACAGCTTGTTCAAACAGACAGACATACAGACAGACATACAGACATAACATTTTTTGAGACTAGTTTCTGGCCTGAACATTAAGATTTCACCTTTTAGAAGAACAGCCTATGTGAACCAAATAGAGATGTACAATTGAGTTAGATTAAAATCCAATCAAATAAATTAAAATCCAAGGCAAATTGAACCTACTGTATAATGAGTACTAAATTCAATTACACTTTATTTTTTAAAGCACTTTTAATAATAGACATTGTCACAAAGAAAGAAAGAAAGAAAGAAAGAATACAGAATAATCCCAGTGGCAAGGAAACACTCGCCGAGAAGTCATGAGGAAGAAACACGATTTTACAGTAGATTCGATCTATTTACCACTAATTACTGTTTCCTCTTTTTAACACCTTGTGCAACTCTGATTCTGAAATGTGATGCATTTATCAGGCCAGCCGTGGATGATTAGGTGATTAGCAGGGGGACTGTGATGTGTGTGTGTGTGTGTGTGTGTGTGTGTGTGTGTGTGTGTGTGTGTGTGTATGTGTGTGTGTGTGGTGAACAGAAAGACATTCACGGTTGCGCTCTGTGTTGAAATATTACTCTGCGCTGTCCGTGGTAATCTGTTTGCTCGAAGCCACAGCAAACAAAAGCTATTGTTAATATTGATGGCCCTCAAAATGGTCCTGCCTACACTGGGTGATATTTTGTAAAACTCCCACACATGCAACAACAGAAGCTCAGTCTATCAGTAAGACTATTCTATATTAGGTTTTGTGTGTGTATGTGTGTGTGTTTAAAAAAATCCCTGTTTGAAATTAACTTCAACTTTTCCATTATAAAATAATTGTTTTTCAGTCTTTAACTGCATCATGTACAGTTTATGTGATAAGAGTAAAAAAAAAAAAAGGTAAATTACTCCAATCTATCGATACCCAATCCATCAAGGGTGACCACGAACCTCCAGCTTGTACCCACTATATAAATCTTGGACTCTCCCTTTAGTCGTATTGTTTCTCACCCTATCCTTTATATGACTCGATGTATCTTCGTGATCTGACAGAGAGACAAACGTGCAATAAAATACAGCAGCGGAGAGCAAGAAACAAGAAACTCCGCGCCTCTCCGTGCCCCACTTTTCCCTACTCTTTCACACTCCGGCAAATTGTCCCTAATAACAGCTTTCATTATAAAAAATCTCAGGGTTATAGGTTCCTCTTGTGCACTTTGCTGCACAGAGACAAGAAGCATAATGAAGGCACACAAAAAAGGGAACAGGATACAGGATACATAAACGGAGCTGAGAGTTTATTAGGTACTACCTACAGTCCACGCATTGGATGTACGGTATGTACAGTTTATTAAGGGAGCACCCTATTTAGGTCACTTTGTGCAGCACATTGTGGATTTAACGGGCGTGTTTCTCTGGACGGCTTGTTAGCTCATTAATGGAAATGGTCGAAGCCCAGACGCTAAAGAGGTACAACTAGAAGCCGGCCCGATACGCTCGCTGTGTTATATCACCAGCAGTGGCTTTTACGCCGAGTCTGTTTCAGTTAATAATCAACACGGTCAGATTCTACAAAGTGACCGATGTGGTGGTCTGATTAAACGGCCGGTGAACACGCTGCGATGAAACTAAGACGGCGTGACAAGGAAATACTCTCCCGTGAACGGAATGAAGGAGTGAGATATAGAGATGGAGTGTAAGAGACTCCTGCAGCACTGCGCCAGATGATCGATATTATAACAGATGTGTTTGGTGTTGGGAATCCACGTCCATGACAAGGCAATCAGGGGATGGCAGAGTGGCACGGTGACTTGTGCTTATGCTGGGATTCTCAGTTTTTATGTCTTGGCACGCTGTAAGAAAGAAGGTTAACCATGAAATTTGATAGGACACAAGATATACTGTAAAAATAATACGATCGGAAAAGACACAATTTTTCCTGATGCGTTAAATCACAATACAAGGGGTGTTCAAACTGGTCAAACTGGGACGCGAATGAAGTGAAACGCCTGATTCTTCTTGCGGAAGAACTGCACACACAATCGTTCACCAATACCACCTGCACATTACAGGAACTCAGCTGAGAGATATTAGTGTGGCGGATGATTATACAGAGGAATAAAGGTAGTTTTTACTCTCATACAGTAACTACATTCTGTTATTCTGCAAAATCAAAAGTCCTGGTTTGATTTGAACGCCCCTTATAATGTACTGTAGGAGTAAGGGTCTTGTTTCAACAGGGATGACTGGGATTTAAACTCACAACCACAGGGGCATGACGTGCTGTATGCAGTCTGGAGAACCCACTAACCCACTAAGGCTTGTGATGTACTGGCCGGGGGGTATTTATTGATATAAAAAACAGGCCATTAATATTACATATTAGGAACAGGAACAGTTTTCACATTGGGATTATTAGTCCTTTTTTCCTTGTCTTATTGCCTTTAACTAGCCAAAGCTGACCCCCAATGCCAGACCCTATATTTCACCCTACAGATCTCATTTTAGGAAGACCCCCCTCTGGACACCAGTACCCCCATAACGTCCTCCCTCCCTGTCCTACTGCAGTCGGAAATCAGAACACGTTATCCTGAACGGGTTGATCACACACCTGGAAATGGTACGTTGTACTCGACAAAGTAAAGTACACCCCAGCTCTTGTGACTCTTTGGTTTTCCATAGAAGAAGGCTGTGAAATATCCATATATTTCATTGGGGGTCGGCGTTGGCTAGTTAAAGCCTTCCCACTGGATGACCTTTTGTGCTTCCTAAAAGAAATAAAAGCATCTGGTTTACCATCATATTGCAGTATAATAAGCCTTACCTTTTGATCGGTAACTCAAAGCCTTAACCCGTTTGAGCCCCCACTGTTCCACCACTTCCTGATTAGTTAGGGGATGATCTCTAGATGTCAACGGAGACATCGTGAATAAATCCTGATGAGCTACGGAGACGGAAACAGGTCAAGCTCATCTACACCAGCCATGGCTTTGTGTTCCCCCACCATTGTTACTCGTTCATCCTGCGCTGTTTTTTTTTTTCTTTCTCTGCTTCAGTTATTTAACCTGAACCTGATCCTGAACCAGACCCCTCATCCTCTACGTTCTGCACTCTTAGGCTTTTGTTCCTCCGGTTGTTTGAGCGAGTAATGTTTTACTTCACGCTCATCTCTTCAAGGGTGCCAATAATTCTGGAGTCAAACATAAAGGTTTGGATTATATACTCACAGCTGGCATTCACAGGCTGGTCAGATAATAGTGGCATAATGAGGAAACTGCTTCACGTAAATACGGGCATCGGTACATACAGTACTTCACAGCAGAGTTGATTATACAGACGTCTCTGCCGTGCATGCGCGGCTCTTCGCCGAGGCTGCGCATCCCATGCTGCCAAAGCGTATAAAATGTCCCGCTTGTCTTGCAGCACGTCTGTAAATAAAAATAGACGGCGATCCTGTGACTCATAAAGGAGCATTTGATAAAAAAGCAAGCATGCGGTTTCCACTCGAAGCTGCAATTTTCTCTTGATTGCAGACTTTAAAGGGAACACAGCTGCGGAAGAGTAAAGCAACGCCGGTAATTTAGCACGCTGCCGTCTCGTCACGGATAACGCCTGTGCGCCGCTCGCACATTAGTGCTTGCAGTTGGTGGCGTCTCCGCTCGTTTGCACACTTCGAGGATGAAAATCGGGAGACGTCGTGACTGCTCACCACTCGGCTGCGTGTTCACGGGGCTGAAAATAACCGTTTGGCATTGTGCAGGAGTGCATGATGGAGGCGAAACTCCAACGTTCAGCACTCGGGGAGAGCTAGACACAGGGATTCATGCTCGAGGAGTGCTAGTGATTCATTTTCTAAAACGGGAGTTGTGCAGGTGCAGGGTTAATATTAATACGCTCGGGCTAATTTGTTTTAGTTACTATAGCAACAGCATACGAAGATATATGAACGCATACACGTGTAATTATTGATGAGGCGAAGATTTCTGTTTGTCTGGGTGAGCGTTTCCCCGAAAGGAGTCCCCCCCAACTTCACCTCTTGAGTTGAGATTTTTATAGTGTGATGATGGACTTTTTAGCCGGTTCCTGATTTACTTTATCCATTAATCAATGCAATGTCTATACTGCTTATGCTATGCGGAGAGCCCAGAGCCTAAAGTCTGGAGCATGTCCCAGTAAACTTTAACCACATGGATGGGGTGAAACGCCATCGCAAGCACAAGCACACACACACACACACACTATGGAAAATTTGGAAACTCCAATCAACCTACATCCATTTAACCTCCAAGCACACAGCCCGTGAGTCGAGAATCTGAGCCCCATCCTTGAAGGAGTGAGGCAACAATGCTGACCACTGAGCTACAGCAGTTAATTAAACCAATTTTTATATCGAGCCATTATTTATTCAACAAAAAATGAAGTCAAATAGAAAAAAAAAAACATTTGGGCAATACCGCTTACTGCTTCCACATAGTAATGGTAATGTCATTACCTGAAATGGTAATGTTCAGGAAGGTGCTGCTAATTATCAGCCCTTAATTAATTGATCAACAGCAAGTGTACAAAAAAGAAAACGTTTTGGCAGTTTGCTGGTCTGGAACGTTCAGGTGGATAACACAATGCCAAGAGGGAAATTAGTACAACAAATGTTGCTGCACATCAATGTGGAAAGGGTTATAAAACCATTTCCAAACAATTTGGAGTTCAAGATTCTACAATGAGTAAGATTGTCCGTTGCCAATCTTCCCAAGAGATTAAACCACGCAATAATCAGAGAGATACAAAAAACATCTCGTACCTTACAGGCTTCACTGAGCATGTTAAATGTTAAAGTCCATGACAGCACAATTAGAAGAAGACTGAATAAGTACGGTTTGTTTGGAAGGGTTGCCAGGAGAAAGGCGCCTTCTGTCTAAAAAGAACATGGAAGCACAATGAGGTTCACAAAACCGAGTCTGAACAAAGCACAAGGCGTCTGGAACAATGTCTTATGGACAGATGACACCAAAGAACTGTTGTTTGACCTTAATACTCATTGCCATGTTTGGGGAAAAGCATTTCAACAGAAACTCCTTTATACCCAGTGTCAAGCACGGTGGTGGAGGGGTGATGATTTGGGCTTGTTTTTGGACCTGGACACCGTGAAGTCATTAAGTCAACCATGAAGCAAATGTGAAGAGGTCTGTTCGACAGCTAAAGCTCGGTCAAAATTGGGACATGCAACAGGATAATGATTCAAAGCACACCAGTAAATCTACATCAGAATGGCGGAAAAATGAAAGAATCAAGGTTTAAGAAAGTCCTAGTCAAAGTCCAGATGTCAACTCAACTGAAATGCTGTAGCAGGAACTTAATAGAGCTGTACATACAGTAAGCAAATGGCCAAAAACCTCAATGAACCGAAGCAACGTTGTAAAGCAAAATATTTAGCTGTTTGTCTAAAGTTGTATCGGCCTAATACTGAGACCGGCTACGGTCGGATGATTTTTATTATTATGTTTCCATACAACTTTTGTTGAGCACCATCTTTAACACATGCCTGTATATTTTATTCCTTACCCTCAGACACTATTGGCAACAGCATCATCTTCATCCAGCAGATCCATAAAGCTGTAACATGATCCACCATTCTGTTTGACGACTTCGGGCCTTTCATCCATCCACTAACACTTTCAACTAATCTCAGATACACACACACACACCAAAAAAAAACTACCTCTCCATTCTCCAACCAGCTGTCACGCACGATGCCTTATCATATTCATGACCTCTTATTTAGGCCACACTCAGAACTGTTTCTTATGCAGCTGCACTCGCGAGCTAAAAACCCGAACGAGAAGACTAAAAAAAAAGGAGCCTCGATTGAGATGTTGAAACTGTCTGACACAAATTTTAACGGCTTTTTACTGCTAACGTTAGACGGATGGATAGACGCAAAGAAAAAAAAAGAGACAATAAAAAAGAGAAGGAAAGAATGGGTGATTGAATCTTGTTTTTGTTTAGGCAGGTGGTGTAGGTGCTGTTTGCAGATTTTTCTATCCATAGGGGAGTTTTCCTCAGTTCTCCCTCTCTCTGTCTCTCTCTGTCTCTCTCTCTCTCTCTCTCTCTCTCCCTCAGACGGCTTTGATCACCCTGGTCTTTGAAGCACTGCTCAAAAAAAAAAAAAAACAGAAAAAGGAGGAAGCAGAAGTCATCGTAAGTTCACGCCTCAACTTGGTGCGACGCAACTGCTGGCAAACTGTGAATCTGCATAAGAGGAATATTTTTGCATAGTTTATATTGGAGAGGGGGAAAACACACACACACACACACACACACCACACATCTGTTCCTGGGCCGCAAATAAATACGTTATACAACCTTTTGTCATTTGAAAGTGGGCATCCTACCTACGGCTCACATCACCTAACAATGACGCTCTCGTCTCCCTTTAAACGGTGCTTATTACAAGCGAAAAAGAAACTTTCACGAGCCAAAATATCGCCCCCCCCCCCCTCCCCGAAAAATACCAAAGGGTTGACTTTGCTTTCTTTCTTAACAATAAGCTGAAAACCACAGGCACTCGACAACAACAAGGTAAAGCGTTACCATCCAGGCAACAATCCTGCCGCACTTTTTACTTTCACAGACAAGTAAAAAAATTTCTGCCTGAGGTGAAAATTTGCTTTTTTTTTTTCTTTTTTTATGCTGATGTGGCACCAGTTCCCAAAATGCAAAACCCCTCATATGCCCCTGACGAAGAGAAGCATCAGCGAGAAAAAACACAATAAACAGCAAAGAGTCAGAATGTAGTGCACTCCATAAACTCTGCAGCGTTACTTTGTATCCTGTGTAGTGAGCATGTTCAGTACAGTAAACAGATGATTCCTGCATTTAAAGAAATCAAAATAAACAATAAAAACAGTGCAATAACCATATAGTAACCACACAGTTGTTCTTTTTCCTTTCCTCATACAGACGAGCTGACGGCTGCTATCTAAGCACCATGGACAGCGCCTCCACGCCATGCTGCACTCACACGGTAATTCGTGCTTAAGGATAAACAAAGCTCTAGTAGGACTTTTATAAATCTCACTTAAAATAACTGCTGTTTATTTATTTATTCATTTAGCTGTGACATAATTGACGAACCTGACAAGGTGATGCAAGTGTGTTAGACAGAATGAAATCTCAGAGACTTGATATAACAAATGTAAATATATACAGAGTATAGTGTGTGTGTGTGTGTGTGTGTGTGTGTGTGTGTGTGTGCGTGTGTGTGTGTGTGTGTGTGTGTGTGTGTGTGTGTGTGTGTGTGTATTCATTCATGCATCTTTTATACCGCTTATCCTAGGAGACTTTAGGCACAAGGCGGGGTACATCCTGGACACGGTGCCAATCCATCACAGGGCGCGTGATCAAGGACAGTATATACTGTACAGTGCATCTGAATGAATATCACGGCAAAGTTTTTTCTTCCTCTCCCCGTACGGATGAGCTGAAGGCTGCTGGATATGAAATAATATTTTTATTGTCATAAATCTTGAACATATATGAGTTTTACTAAAACTTTTGCACGCTATAAGATTTTTTGGAGATGCACTGTATATGTTCCAAATACAGTTCTATTGAAATTATTTGTTACAGGATCTGTTCATCCGATGCATTTTGGGTTTTTTTTTTTTTTTTTTTTTTTGCTCGAATTGGTCAGAAAACCATAATAAGTAAGGGATTGGTGCCATCTCTAATTAAAACAAATACTGTTATTTATTACTATTTGTTAGAATTTATTAGAAAAAAAATTCAACCACACACAAAAATACTGAATTAATGAATAGGTAAACAAACGAATAAACAGTGATTTAAAAAACTAACAAGTAAACAGCCTACGTGTTAGAGTAAAAGTTATATAGGTAAGGTTGGGGAGTACCTGTATGGGCGATGTTGCCAAAAAAAAAAATAATAATAATAAATAAATAAATAAATAAATAAAAACAAATTTACCCCACCTATCATGTCTATTAAGTATCCTGAATTTAATTTAATTCTATTAAAAAAATATTCCATATCTTGTGATATTACCAGTTTGATATTAACAAATACTTAATAGCTCAGATTTTTTAAATATATACTTTAACAGCAATGTTTTTTTTAAATACATGTTTTTACCTCCACTGACGTCTTTATTATTATACTAAACTAAACCATGACGCTTTGTGCACTATACAGTGGTAACACTAATATACGGCTTCCTGTCTTGCAATATATACAACAAAATCTTCCTCTTGCATATTTCCCCTACACACGGATACACGAGCATTGAGTGTACACTTCACATTCACTTCATTTGCAGCTGTGTCTTCCTCTCAGACCTCTCCTCGGCTCTGAGAAGCGAGCGGTTATCACGGTCGAGGGTCCTCTGGCCCACGCTCGCTCTCCAGCTTGCCCTGCACCTGAGCGCTCTCTCTCTCACTCTTACTCTCTCTCTCTCTCTCAAGCTTAGCAAAAGTGTTTAGTGAACGCCGGAAGGAAGCAGGTGTGTGGTAAACGGAGAGATTACTGAACGGAGCTCCAGGGCCGGAGGGAGCAGGACTGGGGGCGAGCGAGTGTGCGGCGCAGCGGTGCCATTGATGGATCGCTCTACACCGAAGAGTCCAGCTCAGGCACTGAAGGAGCTCAGGCTGATCCTGCAGTCTGTACTGGTGTGTGTTTGTGTGAGAAAGATGTGTGTGAGAAGTAGTGTTAAGCCTCTGCGGCGGAGTCAGGATAAACAAAGCTCTAGTAGGACCTTTTTTAATCCCAGCTGTTATAGTCCATAAGAAGAAGAAGAAGAAAAAGAAGAAAAAAACAACAAAGCTGAAGCTACAGTTCAGCACTTTGGTGATTTATTTATTTATTTACTTTGCTTCGACATAATTTACAGACCTGACAAGGTGAAGCAAGTGTGTTTGGCAAAATGAAATCTCGGAGACTTGATATAATAAATGTAGCGGTAACGGTAGCAACTCCTTTGTCATTTTGGTCACCAAATGATGACAAAAGACAGCAACTTTTAGAGAAGGGGTATTCGTCAAAGCCCAGTAGTGGACAATGTACGTACACAAGTCCTGTAGGTGAATGAAATATTAGCTGGGGCTCAAACCGATGACCTTTTGATCACGGCCTTAACACACACTTCTTGAAAGTTGAGGAAGCTGCTGTCTCACTCTGGGCACGTGTTAATATAACATCAGTAAATGAGCCTGACACCGATGTCAATTAACATGCTGATGAGCAGTCGACGTGTAGGTAAGTCATTTCTATTAGAGATACTGTACAGTACCAAAGGGCTGTGAAATAACAGGATTTGAGAAGAGACAAACAGATTTATTTTAAACACCAGCTCAGTATTGTTTCTCTTCTGCACTGGTTCTGTCATTGTAAAACTGCTGGGTTCAGGATGTAGATACGGTTAATACTGCAGGTAAAACCAACAAGTCAAAGCAAATCAGCCAAAACAAAGAGTGTGATTAATGCACACTGGTGCGTTGCCTCAATTTGGGCAAACTCTTTTTACCACTCATACTGTAAGTAATGAAGTGCAGTGCAAAAAGTCTTATCTTGTATCTTACAGTTCAATTTATCTTCATTTTCTTAAGATGTGATTACAAAAACAAATATACGATCATTAAGCTTATTTCTAATCAAATTCTTACAATAGAAACTTTTCAGGGGAGAAAAAAATCCTGTTTTATTGGCAGATCATTTTGCTAGTTTTAGGAATTGATTTCTTGAAGAAAGCAAAATTCTCTGCTAACAGAACAAGCGCTTCTCGCGTATAATTTTATCAACATTCAGCCTAATCTACTTAAGTAAAACACGAATACGGGTTTTGTCTGTACATTGGTCACGACTCGCTCATTCAGTGATATCTTTACTTTCATACACTGGAGGACTCAGAAACCAGTCTGTCTGTACTAGAGGTCTGTATATGTGTATGTCTGTCCAGACAGATTTTGTCACAGCATCACGCAAAACTCGCCGGATAGAATTTAATGAAATTTTGCCAGTCGTTCGATATCCGCCTGAAGTTTAACCTGCACCATAAATGAAATCAAAATGCTGAGTAGAAGGAAACTTATGAGCAGTTTTGTGCCAGATTGGAAATCGCAAGTTTTGACAGGGTACTGCACATGCGCCGAACTCTGGACGCGTCTTAAATCGAAAGCTGGACAGGCTTTAATGAGACCTTTGCAGTACTTAAATACCTCCCTGAAGTTTAACCTGCACCAGAAGTGAAATCAAAATGTTGAGTAAAAGTGATGTTATAGACAGTTATGTGGCGGATTTAATAATCTACTTTAAAATAAGCTACTAATAAGCTACTTGCTCAACATAAACAAACACCTGCACTAATAGATATTAATTAAAAAGGCTGAACTGAATATTTTTACTGGGATTAGTTCATATTTTTACTGCTGAAACAACAGCGCTGATGTGATACAGTATAAGTGGATTTTAACGAGCTGGAGTCGTTTTAAGACAAAACGTCTTCATCCTATATACTTTTTCGATTTGTCTGTGATCTGTGATTCACTTTCCGTTACCGAACAGGGATTGTACCGTATTTGGCTGACGTTGAAGAAATTTAAGTATAACTAGTGTAAACAAGGCATAAGATACTCAACCTTACTAAATTTTAGGCAGACAAGTACGTGAGCTTCAACCTGAAATAATAATATCACTGATTACATTAAAGCTGATCAGATTATTTTGAGCTTTTTACCTTTTAACTATTTCGACATACTCTTTTTCTGTCAACGATGGGTGCGTACACTAGTAACCTTATATTTGATTTGTTGTAAAAAATATTTTCAGAAATTATAGGCAGATTTGGCTAGATGTAAGAATATTTCACGGACTTGTGTGGAGTGTGAAGTAGAAAGTACAACATTTCTCTTTGCAATGAAGCGGAGTAAATGTCTCCCAAAGTAGAAATACTTCAAACCACAGAGAGTTCAAAAAAGAAGTTTTACCTTTACTGTCCACTTCTGTCTAGCCTGAGTTAGATACATACATAAGTATGAAGGAACAACCAACATTGTTCTAAATGATGCCAGCAGCCACTTTATACCTTATGGCCATGAATAATCAGTGTGAAATATCTGTATTTGTTTAATAGTGGCATTTCATATATCTACCCCAGAGTAGAGCGGCAAGGTGGCTGAGTGGTTAGCACGGCCACGTGCACCTCCAGGGTCCGGGTTCGATTCCCACCCCTGGGTGGGTGTGCATGGAGTTTGCATGCTCTTAGTGGGTTTCCACCCACAATCCAAAGACATGAGGGAAGGATTAGGCTTCCCAAATTGTCCGTAGTGTGTGAATATTGACTGGAGGTCCTACCATTGGCGTCCACGGCCCCTACTTGGGCTACAGAGATTCCTAGATGGATGGATGACAAGGATTCCTAGATAGAGCTATCTCATTAAAAGATGAGATGCATCTCACTGGGGTTTTGATACAGGAAGAATAAATACATTCCCCAAATTACCATCAATGTCTTTAAGAAAGAAAGCCATGTCATGTGAGGAAGCACGAAAATGTGGAAAAAACTCTCCCGTTCCTGGTGGTCTCAGGTTTGATGGGTTGCCATCAGCTAAATCATTGATGTAGTTCAAATCCAGGGAAGGACATCTGCTTCAGAAAACATGCTAGTTCATATTCTCCAAGCAGGACTCTTTGAACTAGTGTATGACCACGAATGGAACTGTTTTTATAGCTATTTTTATCTATACTACAGTGTTTTTTGTCAAGTATGCAATTCAGGCTGGTGAAATATTCAACACTTTGCGTGGTCTGAATCTGGATTACCCTGTTATACTTCAGCACGCCAGTCAGTGTGACAGTGTGAGAACACCGCGTGCTTAGCGCTGGACCACTCAGGGACATGCTGTTAATGTTAGTGAAAGCACGTACAGTACATAACATACTGTACCAGACAACAGCAATTTAAAATTACATTTTCAATTGGAATGCAGAGAAAGGGGTCAAATTAAACCTGCTCCGCATCTGAGATCTGTTCTGGAAGCTAAGATTGGAGCTCAGGGAAATGAAACAGAGAGGCACTAAGAGAGCTACAGTAGGTGTTTAGTCTCTAATCATGGGTTAATCATTTTTGATATCTGCATTACCAGTCTAAAGTTGAAAACTCTACATGAACAGATCATCTGCAGCGCAGGGAAGCTTTGGTCTTTTGTTCCTGGAAAGGTTCTTTTCAGGGCCCAGGCACAATGATGTCATGGCTATTATGTCATTGTCATTGTCACTGGCATGGCCATGATGTCTGAAAGTGCTGATGTCATAGTGTGTGAACTTGCATGTACTGTATACATGCGAAACCTGGTACCCATTTAGAGCTCATTGACCAGAGCAACCTTCGAATTAAATGTCATGGGCTCTACTCAACATGAAGTCAGTTATCTTGAGTCGTTTACAAAAAGCACCCAATGGTCTTTGCAATACTCCTCCAGTACGATCACCACTTAACCAAACTTAAACGGATCCAGCTGTGACGATACCACCTGAAAAGTGGTTAATAACCTTCTGTGTGACACCATATTGAGAGACATCATAACGTGATGCTTTTTTTTTTCCCCAGCATCAAGGGCGTTTTGAAGGTCTTGATAAAATGTGGTAGCTAAGGCTCTAGGTTGTTGGATTGCCACACCCCATACTACCCAACCAAAAAAAAAAAAAAAAAAAAAAACCACACGTGTGCCATGTTGTTGTGTGGATTGAGTGATGGTCGGCTTTGGCAACGTTTATGGTCATTTATTCAACAATATCTCAATATCATTTTCATCAAAAACTTTTCAAAACAACTCTGTTTGAGGGTGAGCGTCATCGCAACATTACAACTCCAGCACATTACAATAATCAACCGACGGTAACGGAACATGATTTGAGAACGTAGAAGCACATTTGATTCGAATCGCTGCTAAAGCTTCAGCTAATTACCTCCTTATGTTATTAAACGAAGTGCTACTTTTTAGTTGGATGTTCGTCGGCCGTCTTTGTCCTCTGTAGCTCTCTCTCTCTTTCTTTCCGTCTCCATCAGCTGTTGCATTCACCTCCAGTATCAGCCAAGCGTGATGGGTGTTAGCATGCGCGACAGGGTGATAATGAATGGGAGAGATACAGGCAACGTGTAGCTGATCATCTGTCACTCTCAGGCTGAGTATTATGGATATCAGGTGAGCGGCTCTGTAACCGAGTTGATATGCAGTACAAGTGATGGATTATTTTACCATCACTCGGTCTTTACACTAGCACAGAGGAGAGACGACTTCGGGTAAATGGAGTGAGCGTGTGTGTTTCCCATATACGCTATGAAGCTACCCTACAGTAGCTTATACAGTACAATTTGAATACGAAATTCACAGAGGAGCTAAAAACACCTTAGCAGGAACTGGCGGGCTTAGAGATTCATTAAAAAACACATTCAAATCAACCTGTTTATTCATTTATTTTTTTGCATTCTCAGTCTAGCATATGAAGTACAATATATAACCCGAGCTTTAGTCTCGGCGGTGTACACAATATCCTCCTAGAGCAGGAAGTTCTTTCTGCTCCTGGATATAGAAAATCGATTCCTTACATTAGCTCCCTGTCTTTCATCCACGGACGCCGGAGTGAGAGGTCTGCGCTGCGTTACGGCCCCGCGCGATCGGGTTCTCGCGCTATCAACTGACACGGCGAGGGGAGAGCCGCGATCGGGCGCTAATGAAATCACGGCACTTATTTTCAGTTCAAACACTTTTCTGAGCTACTCTCTCTTTCCCGCTGTTTCCACTCTCTCTCTCTCTCTCTCTCTCGCTCGCTCGCTCGCTCTCTCTGGGAAAAAAAAAAAAAAAAAAGCGTCAGCACCTTCAAACTGTGTGGAAAGTTTGAAGCCTTAAGCAAGTGATGACTCAGCGAGAAAAAAAAAAAAACTGAAGAAAAGAGAGGGTGGGAAAAAGAAAGGGGGGAAAAAAATGTGTCACATCTACATCTCCTGCTGAGCTGGACTCGACGAGGAATCGCAACACAGCCAAGTTCTGAGATAGAGGGCAAAAGAAAGGACAGAAATAAGCTACTCGCGAGAAGGAAAAGCAGGTAAAGGAAACGGCGAGAGAGAGAGAGAGAGAGAGAGAGAGAGATGACAAGAATATGGAGTTGAGTACAACAAAACAAGAACTTTACATCAAAGCGTGCTTCAAATTCCTCTGGCTGTCTTTATTCAAAGAACCTTGATTCAAAGAAATCTCAAAGAACAAGCGTGGAAGTCAACAATATTAATACCCTGACTGGTTGGAAAATGATAGTTCATTTTCTGTAACAGTGCAGCCAGCTCGAAACTCATATCACAGGTTTATATGACTCTATTAGCTGCTGTTTCTATAGCAACGGATGCAGCGAGAAACTGATGCTCCTTATTGTTTTTTTCCAACAACCATGTGAGACGGCGTATCCCAAAGTCGTGGAAAAGATGTAACAGGTAGTCCCCGACTTACAAACACGACTTTTCCGCAGATACGAACGGACCGCGCTTCTACTTCCGGTTCAATCGCGGATGTAGCTCATGTGTTTTGTACGAATAAAAATATACGATGATAGAAAATGTCAGGCCTGTGAAGATCATCGTCCTGATGGTAAATAATCCTAGTTTAGAAAAATCCTCAACAAAACAGAGTTCACAGTCCGAAACAGTGGAAAACAGCTCTGAGACAGAATGGCGTCCGGGATGCCCCTCGCGGTTTAAAGGCGAGGGTAAGATTAATTTCCTTAGGTGCGATGAAAGTTTTTGGCCACATGGTGGCAGAACGGGGAAAGGGAACAGATTTCGTCAAGTGGATTGGTTCGCTTTACATTCTATACTGCTCAAAAAAATTTGAACCATGCATACACATATGAGAGGCGTTCAAGTCAAACTGGGACTAAGTGTTCCCTTTATTTGTTTTGAGCAGTGTATATTCGTTTCAAAGGCGTAGAAGACTTGAGAACAAATCGGACTTACAGACACGCCCCCGGAACGTATTTCGTTTGTAAATCAGGGACTACCTGCTTTAGAAGAGTCAAATTAATGGTCTGCATCAATCAGAAAAACTAAGGAGATTTGTTGAACGAACACTCGTACCGTATGAACCCTGGATTTATTCATTCTTTCCAGTTTGCACGTGTCGCTACACATCCAGCCCTTTAGCGAACGACGGCGTACAGCTGCGCCGAGTCGGAGCCGCAGCCGCGATTTGACGCAGGCTCAAAGTCAGGAGTCTCTGATAAAGACGGCTTCGTTTAGCATACTGTTTAATTAAAAAGCCCGACGACGGTGTGTGTGTATACGCATTAGCGGGAACGAGAGCAGGGGGTACGAACGAGAGTCGGGGAAACAATCGGAAGTAAATTAGCTGTGAATCTAACAAATGACAGTAATTAGAGAGGTAGCCTGTGTTGGGAGCTGCAGAAACCAGGCCAAATACAGCTGCAAGTTTAACTGGAGCACACAAAACAAAACAAAACAACACGACGCAACACACACACACACACACACACACACACACACACACACACACACACACACACACACACACACACACACACATCTGAGCATCCAGATGGAACCAAATCAAATCGACAGAGAACTTTCCCACTCGTCAAGGAGAGTTCTTCATCACGCATGTATAAGAGGCGCAACTTTTTCTTGAAGGCTTGAACTTTGACCCATGTGGATGCCAAATGGCTGCTGGGACAACTACACAGAGGGCACTGTAGTTTGAATAATCGCTCCGCTCCAGATGGGCAATTTACATTTCCTGTCGAGCTCTCAGATCAGATCAGGGGTTCTTTACCGAGCGTGCACGGTTTACTCACGGTTTTTATGGTACCATTTAATAATAAACAAATTTATTATTATTATTATTATTATTATTTACTTACTTATTTATTTATTTATTTATTAGATGATTTTTTAAGTTTGGTCAGTCGCAGAAAGTCCGCAAGAGGGGACATACCGTATGCACTGCGCAGCTCCAACTTGTTTGTGCCTCGGCCTCCGAAATACAATACAGTAAAAACAATATTTGCTTTGCCCCCGTCTGAGCTCATTGCGGCTTAGGGCTGCAGGTAGAGGCGACACGACGATGCAAATATGAAGCTCCAGACTGCAGTAAATAGGCGACTTTGTGCTCTATAAAGCCAGACACGCTCCTCGCATGCTGTGCAAATAGTGCGATTTTCTGTCATACATATTAATACGTACTGTATGCATTGCTTGTCGAGGCTTTTGAGGCATCTTGTCTGAATTAACATTTCGGGTGCTTTCGGCTTCTCTCCGGGGCGTCCCAAAGTCACTGCGAATATAAATACTAAAAAGAAATAAAGAACTAAAGAAATAAATTTAGCTTACTTCGTTTCTTTCTTTGTAATTATAACACATGTCTTTGTAAGCACACAAATAATTTTTTTTCTCCCATTTACAGTATGATTAATTCCGTTTGATCATGTCTCGGCGTAACTTCTCCACAATCTATCTGCATTTGAGAAAGGCATCAATCTAATGTGATATTCATACAAGCTATGGACGTACAGTACTGAGCAAACGTCTTGAGCCACTCCTCATTTCATCACTCACTCACTCACATGTCATCTGTAGCACTTTATCATGTACACAGGGTCTCGGATCGCAGGAGATTTAGGGCACGGGGTGGGGTAAACCCTGGATGGGTCATTCACACACAACAGAACATTTGGGGAACGCCGATTAGCCTAACCTGCATGTCTTTGGACTGTGGGAGATCGTGGGAATCGAACCCAGGACCTGGAGGTACAAGACGACAGCGCTAACCACTAAGCCACCGAACATTAAATTCAATTAAGTGATGTAGAACAAATGGGAACAAACACTTTATGGGAGCCAAAATATGAGCGAACTATTCCTCAATATAATACAAAAAATAAACAAATACAAGAAAAATCTGCTCTTTGAAAGCAAAATATGAAGAAATGTCAGGTTTTAATATTAATATTAATATGTGGTTTCTAATATTGACTACAAGACACATCACTGCTTACATAAACCTTACACCTGCAGTCCATAGATACAAAACTATGGGTTTCTATATTATTTTTGTGTTTTTTCTTCTTGAGTTGCCCTGATACTTCAGCGCTCATGGAACTGTCCGTTTCTGATCAGTTAGGATGTTTAAATTCTTTTTCTATAACAGCAGCTCTGACAAAAAGTCGGTTATAATTCAAATTAAATTCAAAATTTAAACGTGTGATGGTTCTAGTATGTAATTGTTTATACAGTAACAGCTGAAAAAAACAGCATAACTGTTAAACTGATGTTTTCTGCTTATGTAAAATTGATGGAAGGAGTCTCTGGTGTCAGCACTGGACAGCAGACGGCAGAACGACTGTTTATAGCTGCTTTAACATAAGGGGTAACAGGAATCATTTGTTTTTTGTACTTACAAATAGGAAAAAGTACACAAATTAAAAAAGTAAGACAAATCAGTGTTGTACATATAAGAGGAATAAAACTTATTTATTTATATATTTACAGTATATCAGCAAATGTTTCATTAATTACAAACTGTTATAATAATAATAATACAGTAATTCACCATCATGCTGTGTTTTTTTTTCTACAGTTTCTTTGTTTTCTCTCTACAACCCAAAGAAAAATTATACAGTATAAAATTTTATATGGAAATTTTGCTGATTTGATGTTTATATTTATGTTACAAAATTAGTAAAAAAATATTATTCTATACAGTTTAGTGTTAAAGCACATGGAAAATTATATGTTGCCACGAAAAAAGGCAGAAAAAAAATTGCGGAGGATATTTGCAGTTTCTGTGAACAATTATATATAAATCCGCTGTAGCCTGATTAGGACTTTTCACTGTAATATTGCGAAGGACACTTGTCTCTTTGCCACTTACTAAAATAAGACCATCAGATGATTTGGAGCACACAATATTCTAAATCTTCCGCTTGAACCTTATAGGAACTATTTCCATTTCTCCAAACTAAATGTTTAAACGAAACTTTTAAAGGAAAGGAAAAAAAAGTGTTTTCTCTTTCATGAGCGCTCTGTATATTTGCCTAGAAGTGGACAGCTATAAAACTTGCTGTAAAAGCCGGCATTAGTGACAGACACAGAAAGATGACCAGCCAGGCTTGTAAGACGCCGCGCCTATAAAGAATTGTGACAGCTTCATCTATCGTGTCTTTTCAGATGAACGACTTGAAAACAGATCCCGAACCGAAGCAGCAAAATAGAGAAGCTCTTTAAAGTGTGAGTGAGGAAGAAAAAAAGAAGAAAAAGCATGTGCCCTCCTGGACCAAAGTGGCAGCAGGAGGTGTTCCTCAGGGGTACGTTAGTGTGAGAGAGAGTGAAGGGGGGGGTGGTGGTGGTAATGGGTGACATATTAAAAGCCTTAAAGCATTTAAAAGCTTTAAAAATGTGATCTACACAATTATAATTACAGCCGGGTGACAAATGTACTTCTGACGGATCATCTTTACTGGACGATGTGCCATCACTATGCTCAAGGGCGTGGTCGCTCCCTAGGTGACTCTGCATGATGTGCTGAATCATACTCTATAGTCATGTGTTAAATCATCATTAGATGCGTTACATCATCAAAACTTCAGCTGGAAGAGCAGTTTTGCATTCATTTCGTGTACTTGCAGAAACTTCACTGGTCATGTATATGGATTCGTGGAAATGTACAGTAAATACAGACAAAGATATATAATATAACATTTACATATGTGGCAGACACCCTTATCCAGAGTGACGTACAATTTTTTTTAGCTCGTTATACTGTACATCTGAGCAGTTGAGGGTTAAGGGCCTTGCTCAAGGGCCCAAAAGGGAGAACTTGGTTATCATGGGATTTGAACCTGAGACCTTCCAAACCCTAGTCCAAGGCCTTAACCACTGACTTACATAACCTTGACCTTTTTTTTTTTTTCAGAACTGTGTCCTTTGCAGATACTCCTACAGATATATATTTGTACCTTTTATAATAGTTGTGTTGGATCGTTTTCCGCTTTGTTTACGGTGCACATTTGTCCCGGCATTGTTCCGACTACCTTACAGAAGGTCACGATGTTTGTTTCTGTGCAGATCTGCAATAATTTTTGGCTGAGATCTTGTATTGCTTGTATTAAGAGTCTAACAACAACATAAAACAAATTATAAGACTCTCAACAGGGTTCAGGTCAGGACTCTCTGGTGGCCAATTAATGTGTGTGAAAATGATTCGTCATACTCACAGAACCATTGTTTCACAATTTGAGTCCTGGAATATGGCCGTGCTATCAGTGAAGAAAAACTCCATAGATGTGATGCTCTGGTGATTCAGTACATTCGGGTCGTCAGCTGACTTTGTTTTATTGCCACATAATGTTGCGTTGTTGAGTCTAGACCTGAACGACTGAAGCAACAACAGATCATAACACTGTCTCCAGAGGCTTGTACAGTGGACACTATGCATGACAGGTGCATCGCATCATGCGCTTCCCTTCTTGAATCTGGTCCCATCAGAACACATGATCTTTTTCTAGGGCTGGGTAATTAATCAAAAATGAATCGAAACCGACATTCAGGATCGGTTCAGAAAATTAATCGTAACATTTTTAATTATTTGTGACCGATATCGACTCGATCATCCAGCACTACCTTTTTCCATTCCTCCAAAGCCCAATCGCTACAGTATATAACTTTCTATTTGTTATGTAAAAATTATAATATATATCGCTCCGACCACACTTGGGTGAATAGTTTAGAGCACACCACCTATAGGATTATAGAGGAATCGCAACATTGTACCACCTTAAATGCAAACGTAAATAAATAATTTTTGTTGATTATTTTCCAATTTTTATTATTTTTCTTTTTAATGAGGATGTGCTGTACAAATGTAAAAAGCATGATTAGCTATACAAATAAAACAAAGGTTATGTCTCTACATCGGTCAGAACTCGCTATTTCAATGATATCTTTACGTTTCACCCATCGGAGGACCCGAAACCAGTCTCAGAAAAGGTTCTGTCTGTATGTCTGTATATCTGTACGTCTGTCCAGCCAGATTTTGTCACAGCATCACGCAAAACGGGCTTGACAGAATTTAATGAAACGTTTGCAGTACTTAGATATCTGCCTGAAGTGTAACCTGCACCATAAGTGAAATCAAAGTGTTAAGTAAAAGTGATGTTATGAACATTTAACAGTCTACTGCCATTTAAGATACTAATAATCTTCTTGCTGAATGTATACCAACACATGCACTAATAGATATTAATTAGAAAAGTTAAACTGAATATTTTGAGTGATATTTATGGTACAACTTCAGATACTCACCCTTACTAAAGTTTATTACTTTGTATTGATAAGTTAGACAGAGAATTCCGCTGTACGGAAAGACAGGCAGACATGTTCGTGTGCTTCAACCTGAAATAATAATTATAATATCACTGAATTATACATTAAAGCTGATCAGCTTATTTTTAGCTTTAACCTTTTTCTCGTCAACGACTGCAGTGCTACAAACCTGTGATTCGTCTTGTACCCGAGTTGCTGTTATAGAAAATGAACCAAGAATTAATAAAATGTGTCTTTACAAGGCAACGCACTAGTAATTTGATGATGCATTCTTTGAGCAGTAACACACACACACACACACATACACACACACACACAACACACACACACACACACACCAAACAGTAGATCAGCTCCTGAGGAAGAGTGCTGTAGAAAATCACTTCTGATTATTTCTGTGTTTGGTTTGCATGCCTCTGAAGCAAAAATGCCAAGACACAAATTATTATTGAACAAAACGGTAAGTGTATTGTTTAGTTTTCCATCTAGGCTGCACACGTGCGCAGTTTCTAAAAAATGTCTAAACAAACATGATAACCAAAAGGTAGAAATTTAAACTAAAAGGAGACTCAGCAAACAAGAGAGAAAAGCATCAGTACCTCCGTACAGTATGAGATATAAAAAATGCACCGGTGAGGGTGAGGACACCACAGCGGCACTCGTAACGAGATCAGGATGCGTGTCCGAGGGCCGTCTGCCAAGAAGTCTGTTAAACATTCCAGCGATATCTGTAGCACTGACGGGCAAAGAGCCTTCCGGCACTTTCTGGTACAGGGTGACAGTGTCAGGGAGACGGTGAAAAAAAAAAAATCAAGATATTCATGTTCCAGTGGATTTTATCATGCGAAGAAAGGCGACACCACTATGAGTGAAGTACCTGGATCATGCCATCTATGATTTGAGACTCTCAGAATACGTGAGAATAAGTCCTGGAGTGTCTCCGTATTCAAGCAAACAGAAAAAAAAAGCGTAGGCTTCTCTTAGATTAAGGTAAAATACCTATACAAAAACAGTTTTTTTCCCCTTGTATTAATTTTTGAAAAAAAAAAACTTGGAGCCCCGGTCAACTAAGAACAAGCCTTCTTGTTATTTGTCCAATAACATTAACACACTAACATTGATTATCAGTTATATACCAGTGAACTGGGTGCAGGATCATGGAGGAAAAAAAGCCCAAGTGCACAAAGAGCTGTCCAATTCAAGCCATGATAGAAAGGCGCTAGAACACCCTGTGCATCACAGCCTGCCGCAAAGTGTTTAAGGTTGTTGATCCGACCTTCAGATTCCCCAGATCCCAACCCCGACTAAGTGTCCATGGGAAGCGCCAGTCTGATCCAGAGAAGCCCTACCCCACAACCCACAGCAACTCAATTATCCGCTGCTAACATCCCATATAACCCCACCACCAGACGTTTTTTGTGGATTCAATGCCTGGACTGGCCTGGACTGGCCTGCTAGCAACTTGTTAGGAAGCTTGGGTAAGACCACACAATCAGCCATGCTACCACACCCCTGAAGCAGAGAGGGTTAGGGGACCAACAGCGATGGCTTGACCTCCTACCTTTTAAATAAATAACCCAGAGGATTAACCTGCTGAGCTACCACTGTCTCTAAGAGGTGTCCTTTGAGACAGTTACTACAATAGTCTGTGAATACTTCTACAGTTTTTACGCCATTACAAAATCTGGGATCTAGGAGTTCCCAAGTGGTGCCAACACAACAAAAAACTTTCATCGCTGTGAGATCCTGACCTAAATTTCCTGATGGTGAAGAACCAAGGTGGTAACACTACGCAGTTTGACTCATGGTGAGACACTGCAATTGGCCGGCTGATGTTCTGAGAGGTTCCATAGTAACAAAACCCGCGGTAAACCTCGATGAACCATACTTACGGCCACTACGCAAAACCGCGCTAACTCCGCGTAGTTGAGATAGTGGTGTAAAAGTGGTAATGCTTCTTGGTGGGTGGAGCATAAAAGGTTTCTCCTCTGTCAATCTGAGTGACACTAGCCAAGCATGAGCCAACTGTAAGCTCAGGTAGGTAAAAAAGAGGAGGACGGGATTTGAAAAGAGGCAGCTGACTGGTTGTTGGAAGCACTGACTAGGGAGGACCTAGCTAGTGCATGGAAATTTAAGACAACTGGGGAGAATTTATACTATAGATATCACTAACTAAGCCTAAATAAATGACATTTTCCTTGTCTGTGTTTGGCCCGGCCAGGCATCCAAGGGGAGTTAAGCATTTAAATATCATCATGTTTGAGTTGAGCAGTGTAAGAAAAGGATGGAAGCAGTGCATCAGGGGAAAGCTGAGTGCAAGGCTGGTCTCAGAAGGGCGAGAGAGAGAGAGAGAGAGAGAGAGAGAGAGAGAGAGAGAGAGAGAGCTACTTAAAGATTCACTTTGCAGCAGGAGCCTCCCCGATGCCGGCCTTCTTTGACGAAGGCTTTGACAGGTACGGGCACGACTGCAGTCCTAATCGGAGGCGTGATCTGCTCCCACAGATCGCAGCGCAGTGCAGGCAGAGATGGCGGAGAATAGAAGGAGAAACGACAGGGAAGACGGTCCTGCCTCTTGCCACCGGTTTTACATTATGCATACGCTCTCTGTCTGCAAGTGTGAATCCTATCTGAGTCGATCTACCATCACAGGCCGTCTTAGGCTGCATCACAAAAGTGTTTGTGAGAGAGAAAGGGTAATGGAGAGGAGAGGTCGATATCAGCACATGGCTGAAAAGAGAAGACAAAAAGAGAGAGAGAGAGAGAGAGAGAGAGAGACCAGAGATGAAACGGAAAGTGTCTCTAATGCTACAGAACCTCTGAAGTACGTTACTAATCACAGAAAGGCTCTGTTATGATGAGGAAGCTGTAATGACGGCGGATATTCCCACTTCCATTTTATATTCTGTCACATGTACAAAAAAGCCTCCCTACGGGCTGAGGCGGCACGAGAAACCAGGCCACAGCCACTGATGTCTTAATCACTGCTGTCCTAATCCGTACAGAGGAACTTGGCTGTAGTGTGCACGTCTCCAGTCATGTCTGCTGTCGAGTCGCCCAAAACTGGGACTTCTCTACGCTTCTCTGCACTAATGAAGCCTCAACACAGCTACGCCGGATGTGCCGGCATTCAAACAGATGTTAGGATGTGCTCAGTCAGACACTGAGTCTGAGAGGAGGAAGAAGAAGAGTGAAAGGGTATAATTACAGGAAATATTGAGGCATGCTCACCCACGCAGAGGAAGTAGTACCGAATATATTACAGTTATGTTGTTTGTGTTTCTCCATAACAGCTTAACATGCATCGTTATTGTTAATGGGCTGTTCTGTCATGTTGTGATACTGTGGAAGAAGCGACTGCACCAATAAAAAGTATAAAACATTTACAAACTGGAAACAAACTGAAACAGTTGGGGATTTGATTAAAGTTATGTGAAGCGAATCGATGGGAGGAATTGACGTCATCGACGGGTGGTGGCAGCAGCAAGAACTGCCCTGAACAATTTTGGTTCCTTAGGTTCCTCATGTTCACTCCGAACCAAAATTCACAGACTAGTTTTAACAGCCGACCTGATTAGAAACAGTACCAATAAAAACGGGACAACCAGGAGACTGGAAGACATGGAACCTCTTTGCAACTGTTCTGAGGTTCTTTCATTGTACAGTATATGGTTTGCCAGATATCACTCATGCGTGAAATGAACTATAAGCTAAACACAACGTGACTAGCTAAAACCGAAATGGAAGGGCATGGATAGATACCTTACGGAACCGCAACGCAAGTTTCGTAGCAAAGTAGAAGTAGAAAATAGTAAGAGAAGGAAAAGACTCACCCAGACAGAGGCCGTCACTCTCTTCGTAGCCAACGCTGCACACACACCTGCCCAGTGGAACGAGCCAGTCCCCGTCAGCGCTGCAGTACAGTCGTGGTGTGTCCCGCTCTTCGGCGTTCAACACGCAGGCTCCCCTCACCTCCACCAGAGCAGACGAGTGCACGCGAGGCACCGTGTCAGGAAAGGCGGCCAGGTTCCTCAGCGTGGACGGACATTTCTTATAGTAGACGCGCACAGAGAGCAGGGCGATGCACGCGCCCACATCCTGGAAGGCGAGGTAGAAGCCTTTGGTGCGGACGGGCCCCAGCTCGCGCACTTCCGTGTTCAGCCGGAGAACCCGTTCCCCCACGTCCGTCTGCGTGAAGCTCTCATCGGCCGCAATCGTATCTATCTTGGCGTAATCGGAGGGACGGAACAGGCTGTGAGGCTCATCCGTCTCCAGGTAGTGCAGGTTGAAGGTCTCTTTGCATGTCCCCGAGACCCACGGGATGCTGTTGCAGTCGCGCAGCGTGAAGCGCAGCTCGACATAGATCCTCTGCGCCTCCTGCCGCGCAATCCAGCTCGAGCGCAGCCAGTTGTTTTGGTTTGGCTCCATCACGTGGCACACCTGGAAGGTGTGGATGGGCCGGTTCTGCTCATCCATCTCTGTGATGGCGTCCCACTGTAGGAAAATGGAGAGGAAACGATACAGGATAAGCAGACGGATAGACGACGAAGGTTGAAACGAAAGTCGGAAGAACTTGATAACGAGTACGGCCGTGCTTCAATCAAGTGAAGGAAGCACTTATTGGTGAAGCCATATGGATTTGTTCTCAGGATTAACACCCGAGGAACCATCTATCGCTCGCAATAAAATGAGTTGATTTCTTGGTTGATCCTGCCGGCTGGAGCGTTAGCAGCTACCATAGTGTGTATTATCCCCGCTCTATCCATATGACACATCCATCACACTTATCACACTCCTAGACTTCCATTAATAACAACATCATGTTACGCTCTGATACTTTGGGGCTGCTTACTATCATTTTCACAGGGCTTACATCATGCGCTTGGGGTATGTCAATTACGAAACACCTCACCAATGTCAGTTTAAGCGATTCTGTGAGCAGTAATAGTTTTTACGCAAGCAACTGACTGGAAGGGTTGGTCGCTGTGGCATCATGGGGGCCTGAGTAGCTCTCCTTCTTTTTTTTTTTTTCTTTTTTTTAATCATAAAGAACCATTTGTCTTGCTAACACAATAACATCCACTAATCTTCCGCACCCCATGTCGACACAGAAGGCATTAAATCTGGCACCGTATCCTTGGTGCATTAGCACCGGCGTGAAAAAGCAGTACATTTTTGTCGATATGTTGTTGATATTGCAGCGCATACAGTATTATTAAATTTTTTTTTTTTCATGGGTGTCAGCAGTTGGACAAGGTAATAAAAAAATGTCAGTCAGTATATGAATATATCACAAGAAGAAAGCCGGGCACGGCTTTGTTCATGCTTGAAATACTGTTATGGATATTTTGAACAATATCTAGTGGGAAATACGGCCACTCTTCAAGAGGAACAGCCAGCTGTCATATCTGGGCTACTGGGAAAACGCAGCGTTGAACTGCAGGCTCGTTTTTTTTTTTTTTTGCACCTTAAAAGAAAATCCATACATGGATGCAGAGAGAAAAAGACATCATGCGGTCCTTTAATAAGCTGAGAATTTGATTATACGCTATACGGCCACTTTATTAGGAATGTCGCCGCAGGTCTGCGGAGCAAATCGCGCCGATGTTGTTGAAGCTGCGAGTTTTTTGTTTTTTGTCTCTCCTGAAATAATGCAACCTAAAAATTTTTTAAAAAAAATACAGTGTGTGTTGTCACAGAGAAACGAGGAAGCCTGCTGTCCTGATAACTAAAAGTAAACCATATCACCCTGGGGATTTCTTCAGCGCACATACTGTATCTCCTTAGAGAAAAGCTCACCATGTCCACAATCGAACACGTTACTCATTACTTGGTGAAAAAAGGTTGGGGATAATATATGTTTACGGGTGTGGAGCTTAACATCTTGCTTTTGCCTCTCGCTTTAAATCCCTGCCGTTCTGTTCGTCTCCTCTTCTTCTCCTCCTTCGTCTGGAATACAGTATGCTGTCGTTATTATGAACATAATTATCTTGACAAGTTTAAACCATCATCTGATTGGCTGTCAAGCCTGTGCGGGACATGAGATTTAGTCACCTAAAAATATATCCAATGCCATATTTCAATTATTTCGCCTTCTCTCTGCATCTTGTCTCTCTCTCTCTCTCTCTCTCTCTTCTTGTAATTAATTACCGTGGATGCACTTCATTAGTGCAAGGCCTTCTCCTCATTCGCTTCCATTATCGAGATAATAAGCTAAGGTCTGCTAATAGGTACTCAATCAAAACAAAAGGAAAAAAAAAAAATCTGTACCGTTCAAGCTCCTCGACAGCCAAGACTTTGTTTAACCTTATGTTAATGCGAGAGTAAATTCAGGTCAGTAAAAATGTTAATGGTTTTTTTTGTTGTTGTTTTTTTTTTTTTACTTGCCTGCTTTTAACATCGCTGGAGTTTTTTGTTAATGAATAATGAATGAACCTTAAATTATTGTTTATTTTTTTTACTAGCTAATTTCATTCTGGTTGGAGCCACCAATGAAACACAGACTGATAAAGTATTTAACACACCGAATCTTATCTAGCTATGGAATAAAATAAATAAATAAAATAAAACTGTTAACACTTTAAATCTTAAGATTAGACTCATGTAGTGAATATAATAATGTCGTATGGTATAAACCACTAAGACGGGATTAGCATCATAACCGCATGGCCCTACACACATACACAGAGCTCTATGTGTGCTGTGTACTGTACTTTCTTTGTTGACTTGAAATTATCAGCATTTGTACTTGGACTCGTCCACAAGCACAAAGTTTGACAAACATAATCACACCTTCGTAAAGTCATTGATGTAATGCCTGACTATCATAACACTGTCTCGAGATGCTTGTACCGTGGACACTATGCATGATGGGTGCATCGCTTCATGAGCTTCTCTTCTTACCCTGACACGCCCATCGCTCTAGAATAGACTCAATCTGGACTCATCAGGTCATACGACTTTATGCACCCAGACAACAGGTATTTTTATTTATTTTTCCTGATTTTCTCCCTAATTTAGTCGTGTGCAATTCGTCCCCGTCACTAGGGGGCGCTCCCACATTAAGGCTACTACTACCACTAAGCCCGGAAGGCCGAAGACTATCACGTGTTTCCTCCGAACCACGTGACACCAGTCGACGGCATCTTTTCGAACTGCTCACTCACGCACCGTAACACACTGGCTATCCGCTGCTTCCGCTTGCGTGAGCTCACAGTCGCTCCTGATTGGCTGTAGAGCCGTGATTAATGTGGAAGCACTAAGTACGTCTCATCCCTCCCCTCTGCGAGAGGTTACAGCATCACCCGGGATTCGAACTCGCGTTCTAGAGCGATTTACCACTGCGCCACTCGAAGGCCCCTGCTTCTAGGTATTAATGGTGTATTAAGGTATTTGTTCTAGCTATAAAGTGAGACGACTAAGGTTAGTTGTTTTTATTGTTTGACTGAGGTCAATAATTTAACCCTTCTGAAATGGCGACTTCTTTTCAGGGGAACAGGCAGTGTATTGTATCTAATCTGTGACTTTAGTAGGAATTTAATAACCGTCATGTCGACCAGACCTTTTCAACTGCCATCTATAGTTTGGTCTTGTCAGCAGACAATAAAAAAAGAGCATTTTGGAATGTCTCTATGTTGAATAAAAAGCATAAAACGACTTTTCCCACAGAATGTAATGAGAGGAGGTAAAAGAAAAGGTCAATGCATTGTGTGTAAAACCTTAGATACTGCAATAATAATTACACACAGCAAGAAATGGCACCTTTGCAAGTGAAATATTCTTGAATCGAGACAAATTATTTATACTTAAAATAAATTACAACAAACCAATCCTTCTATCCATCCATACAACGAGGAACGTCCGTAGTCCAACTAGGGGCTGTGGAGGCCAATAGTGATCACTGTGTTTATTCCCACTTTGTACGACCATGGTGGGACTTCTGGTCAACATTCATACACTATGGGAAATTTGGGAACACCCTTTAGTCCAATGTGCAGGTCTTTGGACTGTGGGAGGAAACCCACCAAGCACCGCGGGGAGAACATGCACAAACACCTGTCGTGGGAATCGAACCTAAGACCTGGAGGTCCTGGTGCTAACCAAATCACTGTGCCACCAAATGTAAGATTATTAAGCTTATTTCTAGTCAAAAGGTACTGAAGTTGCAAGTACAAAAAAAATCTCCTTTCAAGAAATAAATTCCTAAAACTTAGCAAAATTATCTAGAAATAAGCTTAATAATTTTATATTTGTTTATTTCACTTGCTAAGATGTGAAGATTTTCAAATATTTACCTGATTTCAAATGTAAAAACTGTTTAAATTAGAATTTAGATTCTTCTAAAAACCTCTCTACATTTTAGATTTGGCCAAAATTTGGCTTCGATGGTAGACAGTAGAAAAGAAAAAGCACTTCCTGGAAGGTCATGTTATTGAATAATAATAAATAAATAAATAAATAAAACACAAAACCTCCTTTTGCATAGGATTTAATAAAACCTTTACCACTATGTCAGCTCAAGCTGGATGTACAGGATATCAGGGTTTATTTGTACAGGTCCTTTTATACTACTCTGCTCAATCGTTCCAGACACGGGAACCTGCATCGAACATCCTCGAGATAAACCAAAAATAATTACAGAACCCCTCCTCCCTGTGTAAAACTAATCCAGTCCAAACAGGGCTTTATTCGGAGCTTATTTACATCTACGTCTGAGCCTCTTTCAAAGGAATAGGCCAGATTCTATCTTCACCCCCCCCCCCCCCCACACACACACACCCCTCTTTTTTTTTTCCCCCTCGCCGTCTCATGTCCTGACATTACTCAAGAAGAACAGAGAGCACGCGGGGAGTGTGTAGCCGCGGTGCACTCTAAATCTCATCCTGGAGGGCTTGAGGATGTATCACCAGGCTTTGCAGCAGGGATAAGATATCAGAGAACAGCTTAAGACAGGACACCCACTGATAAAAATGGCCGTGATGGATGAACCCGAAATCACTTGCTACACATCACATTATGCTGGCTGGAGTTCAGAGATTGGGATAAGGATGCGGCCGAGAACTACCCTAAAAGAGACGTGAAATGCTGGCCATGCCAGCGCTCAGACATGAAAGTGTCCAGGACTTTTCAGTATAAATCTGGCCAAGAGGACGATGGACGTTACTTCTACTGTGCGGTGAAATGCCCGACACGTTTTATGTCGCGGATCCACAAGTCGGTGCAAAAACACTCACTATGGTGGAATGGATACTGTACATGGTGTACACTTTTAAGATAAGTCTTCTCTGCATTCGCATTTCTGCATTAATGCAATATTCAATAAAGGAGAAAGTATAGTCCATGATACGGTGCTTTAACAACAACAACAAAAAATAAATAAAAAAATCAGCTAGCATTTTGCTTGATTTCCAATGATTATGAATGAAGTCAATGTTGTTACAACAAAAAAAAATCAGCTAGCATTTTGCTTGATTTCCAATGATTATGAATGAAGTCAATGTAAACAATTAACAATGTAAACAAATACAATGTAAACCATTAACTCTGCCCCCACCCCCAACCTCTGTACCATATTTCTGGGCTTCTTTCTTGTTCATTTGATACGTTTTAAATCCTTCACTCTTTAGACTGAAGAAGCTTCAGACTTCTGGATAACTTCCAGATATCCTCACCTGGATGACTGAGAATCTTCACGGTCATATTTGTGCAAACTATTACAAATTTGTAGGGTTGAGACTCAAGGGGATATCTTCCGAAAAGACGCGAGAGGTATTACAAGTGGTTAGAATATATTCTGTGCATGGTTTCTTCAAGTCACAGAGCACGAATTCCAGAATTGTACGTAAAAATTGTTGTGTGGAATTTGGATGATTTTGCTAAATAATTTAACTTCAGATGGACAAATTGTTTGGGGCCAAATATGCAAATATTCAATTTAGCCTCAATAATAAAATTGAAACCAAAGAACTTCAGTTTTTGAAGATGGCGCCTTATCATACTCCATCCATCCATCTGCAGTAGGAACCTGTGTATTCCAACTAGTTACCATGGAGACCGGTGATTACCATTGTATTTATTCCTATTTTTACGACCATAGTAGGACGTCCAGTTAACAGTTAACTCCCCATGTTTTTGGACTGTGGGGGAAACCTGCCAAATACGGGGGGAACTTGCAAACTCCATGCACACAGACCCAGAGGCGGGAATTTAACCCTCATCCCTTGAGGTGCGAGGCTACGATTAGGGTTAACCCTAACCCTAACCCTAACCCTACTACAGGGATGTAATATATAAGGTCTGATCCCAAATGGAGAACGACGGAACACAGCAAACATAACCAGGTGTAAAACAGCAAACATAACAGCTTCCTGCACTCAACATGTATCTTCTGTCTCTTCCACACAAAACGATCTCCTGAGTGTTGTAGCATCACACAGCTGCTGGATGCTTAACTTTCTTCCGTAAATATTACTTTCATAAATACTGAAGTGCATCACGGCTCCCGAATGGAGTACAACCGCTGCTAATAGAAGGATATATATGGCATTTATCTCATTTTGCCGGCAAACTAATATAGATATGGATTATTATAAGGAATCATTCAATAAGGAAACAAACAACTGGTCATAAATACCCTGAGAAAAAAAAAATGATGCAATTTTTCTCAATACTATCATGTGTCCCACCCCTTAAAATTTTAAGTAATCCCTGACTGGCTTCAACATTCAGAGGAATAACCGTGTTTCTCAGCAGTGCACATGCAGCAGAGTGGTTGTGAAATCATAAAATTTTGATCACACCCTCAGACTCCAAACACCTCCCACATGTATAGGGGTTTAATATGGATGAAAGCCTGCGTGAACATAAAATATGAATGACCGTTTATCAAACGATCTCGTCACCGATTTCCACTCGCTCTTTACAACCCTGTGAATAGACTAGCCATCTATTTGAACTTGTGTTTCAACCCCTCTGGGTACCAATGAGACTGAATGGGCAATTCTATCTCCGAACACTGTGTCAACACAATCGCTCAATACACTTACAGCATCTATTATTTCACTATAGATTTGTGTTTGCCAGGGGACGGATCTTCAAAGGTATGATTTTTTATTTTATTTATTTATTTATTTATTTTTTTTTTTGCTTTTCTTTTTCTCAGAGACGAGGATTCACGTCTCTGAGGAACGGTTTAACAGAAACCGAAATCAGTCGAGAGACAAAGGTCTGCTATCGGGACGCCGCATCAAAAGCACATCAAGGAAAAAATAAAATACAATTATGCTCGGGAGAAACTAATTATTGTGTAATTATTAAACACACATTAACCTTGGGTAATGAGGGAGCTTTACAAAAGAGACACTGACACTGTCCTTTTGACTCGATAATTGATTAATTGACTTCCCGGCTCTTCAGGGTGACATCTGTGAAATAATTAGGCTGCTTGAAATAGACCAGACAATGACAGTTAACGCTGTCTGGACCACTGTTTATCAGGATCGGCAGAGTGACAAAGTTTATCCGCGCTCTTTATACTACATCAGTGAGCATTTATAGCACTTACACTATTCGAATATATCTGCAGACATTTTTTAGTATTTGCAGCATCGCAATAGAAATATAGATTTGCAACAAACTGCGAGTATTGTGTCTTTCTTTGAGGAAAAACAATGAGCACAAAAGAAAAAAAAAAGCATGCAAATCAACTCTGGATAAACCCATGCATATTATGTCTGGAATGTATCATCCAGACAAAACAAATATCAAAACAATAACAACAACAAGCTTTTCTCCATTTATACCTGCTGTATTGTTGCAACACTAATCCTATTGTGGGTGGAAATGAAGCCACAGGTGTTCAATCAAACTGGTGGTTTAAAACACATCTTATTAGTGGTAACAGACACCTTCTATACAGTACGTCGCACCATGTGCTTTCTATGGGTTTCTTTCTTGTCTGCAATCACCTATACAGTACTCACCCATCCATTAATTCTCTATACCGCTTATCCTGTGGAAGTAGGTGGCTTGGAGCCTACAGTGTCTTGCAAAAGTATTCATACTCCTTAAACCTTTCCACATTTTATCACGTTACAACCACAAATGAAAATGCATTTTCATTTCAGACCTAAAAAAAGTGTCACATGATTATAAAAGTCATAAAAGCAAACGATAAATGGCTTTCAAAACTTTTTTTTTCTACGAATAAAAATCTGAAGTGGGCATTTATATTCAGCATTCTTTACTCTTTGATGCCCCTAACTTAAATGTATTGGAAATAATCTCCTTCAGAGGTCACCTGATTAGTAAATAGAGTCCAACCTGTGTGTAATTTAATCTCAGTATAAATACAGGAAGACCAGCCTTACAAACATTCGAGTTACGGGATCCTCAAGTTACGGGATCCTCGAGTTAATGTTTGTTCTGTAAAGCTGTCCTGATGGTGAATAATACTAATTTCGGAAAAGCCTCGACAAAACAGAGCTCACAGTCCAATACAGTGGGAAACAACTCCGAGACAAAATAGCGACCGGGATTCCCCTCATGATTTAAAGGTGCAGAGACAACATGTTACATTTGAGACATGTGAGATTCATTTCCTTAGGCACAGTCACAGTTTTTGGCCACATGACGGATTTAGTGGATTGGTATGCTTTACATTGTTTATTCATGTCAAAGGCATATAAGTCTCACCTTGTCGGACTAAACTGAACAAATCAGACTTACGAACGTGCTCCCAGTATGGAACTCATTCCGAAGACTACATGTCCAGCTGTTCTGTGAAGTCCTCTGTGAGATTTGTAAGAGAACATTAGTGAACAAACAGCATCATGAAGCCCAAGGGACATACCTGACCAGTCCGTGATAAAGAGTAAATAATATCTAAAAATGTAAATAGTATGGCTCGGACTTCAAACCTACCAAGACATGGCTGTCCACCATGTGCAAGGAGAGCATTAATCAGAGAACCAGCCAAGAGGCCAATGGTAACTCTGGAGGAGCTGCAGAGATCCACAGCTCAGGTGGGAGAATGTGTCAACAGGACTAACTCTTAGTCGTGCACCTCACAAATCTGGCCTTTATGGAAGAGTGGGAAAAAAATAAACTATTGTTGAAAAAAGCCATAAGAAGTCCTGTTTCCAGTTCCACATGGCTTGTCGCAAACTGTCTATCACATAAAATCCCAATGGAATTGTGATTGTAATGTGACAAAACGTGGAAAAGTTCAATGGGTAGGAATACTTTTGCAAGACAGTGTATCCCAGGGCAAATAAACAACAAACAAATAAATAAGCGAGCATGTTCATCCTGTGCTTTGTGAGTTTCCTCTGGGTGCTCTGGTTTCTTCCCACAGTCCCAAGACATGCAGGTCAGGCTAATAAGCATTTCCAAACTGCCCATAGTGTGGAGTGATTGTGGGCATAAGGCGCCCGTAGTGTGGAGTGACTACGGGCACAAGGAGGGATAAACCCTCAAAAAGAACTAAATATTATATTACGTTCTAGTTTGGAACAACTGTGGGATGATAAAACAAAAAAAAAATCTATCAGTAACAAAAAAACGTAGCCGCAGCCGTCCAACAGCTGTCTCGCCACAGTCCCAAACTGGCTGTAGTTTACGACTGATAGAAGTCATAATGGACTTAATGTGAAGTTTGCGCCCAGTTATGACTGCTGCTGGCACAATACACCGAGTTATGACTGTGTTTTTTTTTTTTTCTTGGAGAAGAGATATAAAGATCCGCCTCTGTATGAGTCGCAGACAACAAATGGCATATCTTGAAATACCGCCCACTGAGCTTTGATGTGACTCGCTGACTTGCTGTGTGGGTGGTAACCTGTGAAACCTGAGGCGAACGTGGTAGAAGGTTCATTAAAAAAGAAAAAAGGCAGCTTTTTTATTTTTTATCTGGTATCTTTGGGAGCAAACTGTGCTCATTTAAATTCCAGTGGAAAGATGCAATTAATGATGTAAAAGTAGACATATAGAGCCATCAATTGACGGTACCTGAGGGGGGGAACCTGATGCCCGTTAGGGTATATCGTTCCACCGAATAATAAGTATTTACAGTTGGTTAGACATAATCTTTAACAGAAAGGAAATACAGAAGGGATTTGGGATGACGGTGGTTTGTCTGGGGTTTGCCGTGTCATTTGAGAATTGTTCTCATGATTGATTTTGAGATCATGGAAAAAGTTTTGGTAGTTCGTAGTGTAGAACTTGAGGGCTTGATACAGTAGAGAAAGATGCAGTATGATTCTGAATCTGAATGTAGAACAATCTATACTGTGAAGTGGCCGTTTTACATCACATAACAATACCAATAAACATCTTTGATGGTTCTGGTGTAGAGACTAAGATCATACCTACTGTGTTAACTGCGAATTAACGTGAACGTCCCAAACTATTCTTTAACATAAGAAACAGAGTCATAGTCAAAACTGGAAACAGCAGTTCCAGAGAAACACAATGTTTTCAGACAAAACGCCTTCACCACAGTCGAAGCAAAATGTTTTTGAAGCCGTAGGAGATTGAGGTTTTGTGTAGGTTTTTACCTCCTACAGCTTCAAAAGCTCTTTACTTTCCATAGTTGATGAAGGGAATTTGTCAAAAAAAAAGGCCCAACGTTCCTGAAAATGTTATGCACTACAATATATTACTGTACACGTTCTACATAATTCCTAGATTTTAAAAAAGTACAGTAATTATTTGTCACTTATATCATGATCGGTTTCTTTAATTCATGTAAACATTTTTATGAAATACTTAGAAAGGTCAACACCACTTTCTAGGAATCCCAAAAATGGTCTATGGATTGTCTAGGGATCCAGACAAAGGTCTGGGAATTGTCTTGGAATCACAAAATGGTTAGGACTGTCTGGGAATCCAAAATGGTCTAACGATTGTCTAGGGCTGATAACTGAGATCTAGGGATTGTCTAATGATTCCTAAATTGGTATAGGGATTCTCTAGGAATCCTAACAATAGTGCTGCTCTTGAAATCTTAAAAATGGTGGAATTGTCTATGGATCCCTAAACAGGTCCAAGAATAGTCAAAGGATCCAGAATAAAAGGTCCAGGCACTGTCTAGAAATACCGTAAATGGTCTAGAGATTGTCTGGGATCATAAAAAAATGATCTATGGATTGTCTAGGAACTCTGAAAATTGTCTGTTGATTGTTTAGGTTATCTTATAAATGGTCGAGTTTGTCTAGGAATTGTCTAGGAATCCCAGAATGGATCTTGGGATAGTTGGCCTAATCTGCATGTCTTTGGACTGTGGGAGAAAACCCATCAAGCACTGGAAGAACATGCAAACTTCATGCACACCGCCCGTGCCACCGTGTCATCACTCTGTATTATTTTATTTGTGACCACCTCCGGGCTTCTATAAAACATTTCCAGACATATTTTAATTTAAAGGCATTGATATAATCCTGTAGCATTCAGACGAAAAATAACGGACATTCTTCTATTCATCCTTCTATTATATTCTACAAAGTCATAAGATACCATAATCTTTAGGTTTATAATGTTCTCAGATTCACTTGGAGTAAAAAAAAAAAAATCAATCTATTTTAATCAGAGTTGTAGATTAGCCCAGAGAACATGAAAAATATCTAAATTAGCTCATGGTAGATTCATTCCTATCCCTTTGGGTCATCTCTTTCTTAATCGCCTTTTTTTTTTTCATTCTGTTTTCATTATCTTACAACTGCTTTACACCCCAAAATCAGATACTGGTCTTTGTTCTACAGGGACGTCAAGTTTCCATGAAAAGTGAACAAAAGGAATGCGGAGGTATTACATTCTTGCCACTATATACCTGAGATTCTTTCAGGTAGTGGATACCATGGTAGGGGTGTCTGTTGCTTGTACCGTCGTATTACTGCTGTTTTTAAACAATTCTGTAGCCTTTTCAGTTACTGACCATAGCACCGCTGTTGGGTGAATATCTTTGGTTGGTGGTTCTATGTTGACTATGTTGGCTGTTACATTTTCCTTTAATGGACAGGGCAGAAAAAGGTCAACCGTCAGAAAATACACCTACATGGTAGCCTGACAAATACGTAAAGTTCACTGTTAAGTCTCAGCACCCTTGTAGGTTCCTGTAGCTTGCTTACAAAAACCAAAACCAGGCCAGTGCTCATCTCCTTTAAAGCACTTATCGCACTCCAAACTAGAACACACTGCCACCAATCCTCTAGAACTGTTCAGCTGGAACCAGAAATAAGGTGCAAGGAAGGGTGCATGCACCAAGACTATTCTCCACTCAGGTGCCTAGGTGGATAAAATGAATTTCCCCAAGATGTACAAAAATGTCTTTTAAGGAACAACAAAAGATCGACAGTACTGTGCATAAGTCTTGAGCAGCCCCTCATTTTCTTGGCCAGACTTTCTTGCATTTTTTATTGTTGTCCTGAGAAATGGTTCCCCATTCTTCCTGAACGCCTTTTTTGTTGCCTTCCTGATTTTTTTTTTCTTCTGTTGTTTGTTTAGCCACAACAGTGACCTATGAATAATTCAAGCACTACAAAAACCTGTGAGAAACAGGTGCAGATGATGACAGATGAGCCGGCGGGTGGTGCTGACTGCTGAGTGGTTGGAATGGATGAGAGGGGAAATGAGGTTGCTGCTGAGGTTGTTACATAAACAACGCTATTTTTAGGCAATTTGTAGCCTGTAGCAGTAAAACATTTGTTCCCATTTTTTTATTTAATCTACATCATTTCATTTCAAATAATGTGATGAAGTGAGGGACAGGCAAGGCTTTTGAACAGTACTCTACAGTATATCTTCATTAAGTGCTTGAATTAGTACTTTGTCTTGTGCCTTTTTCATACGATACTAACCTCTACAATTCGTTTTTAGACTGCTAGTACTATACACGGATATACAATGATATATTATAGAAATACGTATGATCTGTTTATTTGTGTATTTATTGATAATAATTCTGCATAAAGGTATCTGCCGAATGCCATGCAGTACACGGAAAAGCAAATGTGTAGCTTCATCACATTAAAAACTGACTGAAACTGACTTTTTATCATAGCCTTGTACAAACTTCGACCACGTAATTCATCTTTGCTCTTTAAACATCTCTGCAATCGATCTTACATTAGAAACGGTTCAGGACATCGTAGGTACATTGTCTGCGTTTCCACATTCTACACTTTCGTTTGCCAAAGCCGATGTTAGCGATTAAATTATGACTATTCCCATTGAGATTCGATGTTGGCGGCTGCAGACTAGTTTTAAAAGCGGCTCCTTTGACCGATGTCGACCACCATCAAGCCATGGGGAGTACAGTATGACCCTGCTAACCCATTTACTGTAGACCAAATATTTAGAAAAATACAGTTACATATCATGATTCTTTTGTGTAGCAATCACACTGATGGAATTTTTACAAAAAAAAAAAAGTTTAATTTAAACATAAAGAGGTAAAATGTTTCCGTTCCGTTGTAATCCTGCAGGTGGTGCACGCTAAACGATTCAAGCGTCGGCAGGGAGCACAGCATCCTGTGTTGTAGGAGTCAATTATTTGTTTAGAACTGTACCAAAACCTGAAAAAATAAATATAGAATCACTCATTCATTCATCTTCATTCATTTTCTATACCGCTTTATCCGGTATACAAGTTCACAGCGGCCTGGAGCCTGTCCCTGGAGACTTAGGGCACGAGGTGGGGTACATCCTGGACGTTCCATCGCAGGGCGCACACAGACTACGGGCAATTTTGTAAACGCCAATTAACCTAATCTGGATGTCTCTGGAATGTAGAAGAAACCAAAGTACCTTGAGGAAACCCATCAAGAGCATGGAGAACATGCTAACTTCATGCACAGAGACGCAATGCAGGAATCGAGCCCTCGACCCTGGACACTGCTAACCATTATGCCACCAATACTGATTCAGGATATTTAGAAATGTTTGATACTTATACAGTAGAATCACACAATAAATCAAATCGGCACCTAGGTCTCACCAAAAAATGTATATGGGGCAGTGGTAGCTCAGAGGGATAAGGCAGCGGTTCGATACACAGCTCCACCAGGTTGCTATTGTTGGGCCCTTGAGCAAGGCCCTTAACCCAACCTTCTCCAGGAGCGCTGCATCATGGCTGACCCTGAGCTCTGACCCGAGTTACACTGATATGCGAAGAAAGAATTTCACTGTACTGTATATGTGACAAATAAAGACTTAGTACTAATCCCTAATATTTAGCACATTTGTACTGAACAAAAGTATTCAAAATTTCTGTATACAGCATAGGCAAAAGGATAAATAAATAAATTTAAAAGCCGCTCTGGGTTCAGTGATAAGGGGGAACTTTAAAAAAAAAAAAAAAAAGCAGATGCGAAAAGATTCAAGGGCGATTGGGCATGCAAATGAGAAGCAGCAGCGATTTGTCACATGCTGTGCTGCACGAGCTGATGGTGATATATTGAGCTCAGACTAGGTGCTTAGCTCCACGATGAGAAGTTTAGAAAACAATATTGGTCTGTTCCCTCTCAAAACGGATACAAGACACGGCATTAAGGTGAAGACAGAGTGTGATTAAAGACCTAAAAGACGTACAAATATTGTGTGAGAGCTATAAGGTAGATTGTAGTAATTTGATGTTGCTTAGTGTTTCCCCTCGGCACGGCATAAAAAAAAACAAAGCCCGGCTTAAAAGGGTAGAAAATTGTATTTTCGGCTCTGTTAAAAAGCTCTGGTGCATTCGCTCACATTGTCAACATCACTCTGTCTACGGATTACGTCTCTGCTTTCTTAAATACACGTTATACGGAACAGCCCTATACACAGGCGGTGACTTCGGATAATCACATCGACACAAATTGCCTTTGATGGTGCGTCCTGCTGCCGGGGAACGAGAGATGATTAGCAATCTGACACTCGGAGATGGGATTCTAGAGAAACAGGTCTTTCCTTCACCATTGGTGTGCCGTCCAATTCAGCCTAAAATACGCCGCATTACAAAATCAATCCGGCTCCTTCCAGGGACCATCACTCACTTTTATAACTGTCCTTTGAGTGTGTAAATGTCAGGAGTGCCATGACTCAGTTCGGTTTAAAAGAAGGGCTTTTTATTGATCATTTAGTTCCTCCTCTTATGAGCTGTATATCAGCGTAATGTAATTAGTTAAACCCGAGTGAAGTTAAACGTTAACTGAAAAGCAAGCAGTTATGTTTGTGGTAAAAATAAAACGAGCAGATTGACACCGGATCTAATCAATTAAGTGTGTGGTGTTTTTTTTTATCCTCATCAATTTGGTCGATTACGTCAATTCTCATTTACTAGCTGACTCTCCGTATCACAGTGGGACAGAAACCAACCAGGAAGAATTAAGTCAAATATGCAGTTTGGGAATATGCGAGTGGGACGTTTGGGAAGAAGCATGTGAATGCTGTGCATTTGAACATGTTTGTGCTGCACCACTTGGGATCCCATTGGGGTCGGGTATCGTTTGGGTTTTTTATGAAACCGGTGGCAAATCGATACTTTTAAAATGGTACCGATGTCTAAACGATGCCTTGGACCTTGTTACTCACGTTATGACAAAAAATGAGCTGCATTTGTATTATTAAAGCTTGCTTTCATGTGCATTTTCTCAGTCGGGAAGTTATTTTTCACGTGCGGTGAGGTTGAGCTCCATACGTGCGTTTCAGAGAACCAGAGGACAAATATTTCAGGGATTTAAGTGGCACCGAAGTGAGGCACCGAAATCTGCATTCTGATTCGGTTCTAGTACCTACCAGTTATATACACTGTAAACGCTAATGCTCAAAGTAATTAAACACATTAAGTACTGTTAACTTAAATAATTACAATTAGTTTAACTTAACAGACTTTGATGAGTATTTAGAACTTTTTGGCATTTATGAGTTTGTAGAAATGACACTTTTCAAGTTCGCTAAGCAAATTCGATATTTTAAGTAACTGTAAGTACTTAAGTAACAGTAACTGTCACCTTAAAGTTCCAACAACTTGCATTCACATTGCATTCAGTCTAGTGATTTTGTGTCTGACATCTTCAGGGCAATAGGGGCACTGCTGGCTCAGTGGTAAGTGTTTCGCCTTCCATGTGAAAGATCTGGGTTTGATTCCCAACAACTGGATGAAGTGTCTGTCCCAAGCCCAGATAAAATGGGAGGGTGGCGTCACCAGGGCATCTGGTGTAAAACTTGTGACAAGCTTGTGTGCGGACCGGATTGTCTGCTGTGGCGACTCATTGCCGGGAGCAGCCGAAAGACCAACAACAATTTATTTGATTTGCAACAACTGAAAGAAAATGATAATTGCTTTTAAATAGTACGAGTTAGGCGACTCAATAATGCAAGTAAAGAAAAATTTATATGAATGAGTACAACAAACTCAAAAAACTGAATGTTCTGTTTACTTAAAATTGGAAACATCATTACTTGTGACTGATTACCTCAAATTCTTGAGTTTTGCCAACTTATTCAGGTTTACAGTGTAGCTACTGGTTGGCAGAGGGTTTCGGTACCCAACCCTAGATCCTATACGCTGTCACGAACCGGTATGACAGGCGGTTCGGGCGGATGTTGTTGCCGTGGGCATAAAGGGCAGGCATAGGTGCAGAAGGGTTGGATCAACATAAAATCTTTAATGAACAATCAAACACAAACAAAACATAGGGCTCTGGACATACAAACACACCTAGCCCGTCTCTTCAGACACATAGAGGCTTCTTTTAACAAATACAGGCTTCTCTTAACAAATACAGACGGAGCTAGACATTAACAGCCCCATTAAGCATTTCAGACCATTTTAAGAACTTCAGTCCCTGTAGGACTGACACGGATACTAGAGACCGGATGGGACAAGCCTACTAGAGACCGGATGGGACAAGCCTACTAGAGGCCAAGGGAACACACTAGAGGCCAAGGGAACACACTGGAGGCCAAGGGAACACACTGGAGGCCAAGGGAACACACTGGAGGCCAAGGGAACACACTGGAAGCTAGGGGAGCAGCACTAAAGGCTAGGGAGACACACTGGGAACTAAGGAAGCACACGGGAAGCTAGGGGAGCACACTGGGAGCTACGAGTAACACACTGGAAACTAGGGGAACAATGGAAAGCACACAACACAGCACACACACATGCACAGAATAAACTAAAAGGTACACATACATTCACACTTAATCACAAAACACAACAGAGCCCAAACATAAGTCAAATAAAACATAACCAAAACCAAACCAAAAAACCAAATCAAAACATATGCCCACTGACAGTAATAATGCTCGACCCAGTTTCCCAGAACTACCATATAACAATACTAACGATTAGCTACCTCGGCTCAGGTGAGCACCCGCATCACCTGACCAAGGTGCCTTCTGGGAAACTGAGTCGACTAACAAAAACTACAAAACAAAAACAAACATGTGCACACAACGACCTCTGGTGGTAGTCCCTTACATACGCCTTTAATGTGCTTAATGTCTTAACTTTTTTTTTTTTTCTTCAGATCATTCAATCCGACCAGGATTCCAGACTTCCTTTGGAAAACCAGGTTTGATTTGGGTGCGTGTCCCAAGCCTGGATAAAATAGGAGGTAGAGTCTTTAGGAAGGGCATCCGGCTTAAAACCTGTGACCTGAGACCCCTTGACAGGAACAACCAGCCGGAAGACCACCAACAACATATTGGTCTACCATCCAGAATACCAGAACTGTAGTTTTCAATAAAGCTCCTTTTCCTACAGTACCATTCTTTTGCTTGTGATAATTCTGCTATAGATGTACTGTAGGTTTAAAAGGAATTTTCCCAGGGCTGGCTTCTTTTTCCAAGTTCTAAATCACAAACTTGCTTTGAACCAATGGGGCGATTGCTTGTCCAAGTGAATTAGACAGAACACTGCCTGATAAAAATCTATAAAAAAAAAGAACAGTCGACATTACTTGAGCGAAAATTCATCTGGCATTACAAGAGAATCCCATCTCGCTCAAATGAGACTGCCGCCGAGGCCGAAGGGCTCAGGAGCGCTGGACCTTGCGCCTGCCATTCTCACCCATATTGAATAACTGTATCTCATTCTGGCCCTGAATCTACACCCTCTAAAAGACTGACAGAGAGCATGAGGGAATTACATCTCCACTCTGTGAAGTGCTTCTTTAGAATGGCGTAACACGAAGCGGTGAAGGCACAAAAAAGGAGCTCGCTGGAGACGCCGCTGACAAGAAAGGAAGTGATTTACTGCTTTAAGATGAAGCAAAGGGGCCCTCTTTAAGGAAATATGGGTCCACTCGAGCAAGGTTACATTACCTACATGCTCATCAATGTCTTGAACCCCTTCACCTCAAACTGTTTCTAAAAAACATTCAGATTCTCAGCTATAAGTGGCACTTTTGTCTTGTCTATACGTGACTGCTCTCGCAAAAAGCATGCATATAAATCATTCAAATATCTACACGACGGTAAGAGAGAAAAAGATACAAAGAAAGTGATGGACAGGACTTTCTTTTTTTAAAAAAAGGTCAACCTTTCAAGCAGCCAGTGGAGAGCGAGAGAACATTGCGAGATCATTAATCACACTTTGATGGAGACAGCTCTTGGGTGCGCTGCTAATGTTCCCCGTCTGAATTCGCAAATTCTACTGCTTTCGGATGAGTTGACCTCGCCGGGGAAGATCACTGGACTCATACCGCTCTACTCGGATTAAGATAAAGGATGTGCAGACGTTCGTATCATCGGATTCGAGACGAATCGTCTGAAGGTTTTCTGAAGGACTGCTTGAATAATCGCTCTTAAAGAGACCCCCACATGGTGCGGCGTTATTAGCCCGGGTTAGAGCTAAAAACGGCCTGGAACGGATTATGTACTGTATGATAACAGGGAATGTTAACAGCACATGAAATCCTAATGCTTTCGAAATAATGAACATTATTTACAGACATAATTACACCACCATAAAGAGCCTAGTTACTGAAAGGATGTTAATTAATACATTACAACAGTAGTGTTAAGTCATTAGCACTCAGCTTGCATTACCATGCGTTTAGTCACTGCAATATGTATGCATTTTAAAGCACAAGGCTTATTGTTTTTTTTTTTTTTTTTCACTCAATTGAAGCTAGTGGGAGATTCAGAAATCTGTGCTAAACATAAAAATGTTACCATTTTGTAAAATGGGCTGTATTGCACATTTCTCTTCTTTTCAGTTGGTACTGGGAGGCACTAAGCACTAAATAGGATCCTGAAATAGTAATGAAACTAATGGTATACTAATCTGCAGTGTTTCCATGGGCAAACTAATGGGGCTCATTAAAACAAACGAAAAAAAAAAAAACACACACACACACAGAAATACTACCTTCGGTTTTTGGTTTCACCAACTTGATGTTCTAAACCAAATGCAGCTACAAGATGCTGCGGTACTTCGGCAATTTCATCCGTTCCGGAGGCGAGCTCTTAAGCGAAATGTCGTATTGTGAAGCGCTTTTTCCCATAGGAAATTATGTAAATGCAGATAATGTGTCTCCGCCACCCAAAAATATTACCAATATGACCAGCTTCCAACACTATCATCATATTTTTGAATGTAATAAACAATCAAAACATTTAGAAAAGACATGTAATAGATATTAAATTTCACTTAACCTTAATTTATCATTCTTTTTGGCACCAGCTGCTTTGAACAAAATTGAAAGTGGCTTCGTTTTCTTCTTGCTGCCACCATCCTTGCTAACGTTCTTAGGACTCATGGTTCAATGTTTTCAATAAATCTTGCACAAAATGAAAAAAAAAAAAAAGTGGCATACGAGCAATAGATATACGTTTAATCAGCATAGTCGCTTGTAGGCCGGAAATGCTTTGCATGCAGAAACAAATTCCTTGCAAAATTTTAGATCTTAAGGCAAAAATTCACAAGGTTGGTTTGTATGCCATTGTACATATTTTAAGAATCATCTATACCGCTTAATCCTGTATTCAGGGTCACAGTGGCCTAGAGCCTATCCCAGGAGACTTAGAACACAACACCCTGGACAGGGTGCCAATTCATCACAGGGCACACACACATTCACTATGGCCAATTTGGGGGCGCCAATTAACATAACCTACATGTCTTTCGACTGTGGGAGGAAACCGGAGTACCCGGAGAAAACCCACCAAGCACGGGGAGAACATGCAAACTCCATGCATACAGAGACGGGAATCGAACCTGGCAGGGAATCGAACCCGGACTCTGGAGGTGCAAGGCGACAGTGCTAACCACTACACCACCGTGCCGCCATACTTCAAGAATGAAACAGATAAAGGTTTATGCTCTGTTACACCTTTAACATCTACCTTTTTTTTCTGACACTGATGATGAACTATGATGTTATCTAACACGAATGACGCATATATAAAAACTCCTTCCAAAACCGACCCAAGTCCCTCCAACTATATATTACTATTACAGGCATTTCTTTTTCTTTCTCACCCGCCTCGCTCAACATCTTACTCATGTCGCTTTATTTACAAAAGCGAACTGAGATTTAAATGATCCCAGGCCTATAGTTCCTTTGCAATCATGTTTGCTATGAACACAGAGTTTCTCTCACTGTGTGTTTTCTGCTCGCAAAATGTTTAACACTCTCACTGGATTCAGTCCAGATTATATATATATTTTTTTATGCTGTTTAAACTGTTACAAGGGTTGCTTTGCAATTTGCCCTTTTAGTGATCTTTTAGTCATTGTTATTATTATTATTAATATTACTTAGTCACAGTGGTGTTACCTGGGGAATAACAGTACATGTTTATGTTCTGTGTGTTGTGATTGAATAAATACAGTCTTGCTTTAATTAGTAATTATCTCAGTTTAACCTTAATTTAGATTTTAACTACCTTTTTAATCAAGATTGGTCATGTTTAGTTAAGCCATTTACATTCACACCATTTGGCTGAAGCCCTTATACAGACTGATTCGCATTTGTATCTCATTATACATCTGAGCAATTGAAGCTAGCAACTTGGTGGCTGTGGGATTTGAACCTGAGACATACTGAACAATGCCTAAATCACTGAGCTACACCTGACTTTTCTTTTCTTACCCACCTCACTCACATTTTTTATTTTATCCCAACATCTTACTTACAAGAGCAAATCGACATGATATATCTGAGCAATTGAGGGTTAAAGGGCCTTGCTCAAGAGGCCAGCAGTGGTAACCAGGTGGTCATGGGATTTGAACCTGGGACCTTCTGAAGCATAGTAACAACGCCTTAACCCCTGAGCTACCCCTGACTTTTCTTTTTCTTCTTTTAAGCCAAGCCTTTATTTGTCACATATACATTATTGCACAGTGAAATTCTGTATTCCTCACATACCCCAGCCTTTTGGGGTCAGAGCACAGGGTCAGTTATTATACGGTGCCCCTGGGGCAGACTGGGTTAAAAGCCTTGCTCAAGGGCACAACAGCGGCAACTTGGTGAAGCAGGGGCTTGAACCACCGACCTGTTCATATATATATTCATATTCACACTGTTATTTAAAACAAATTTCAATTGTTCATTTCTAATTCATTTGTCTACAGTACAGTATGTACACCCTGTTGTGTCACTGTCTCTTCGCAAAGCCACAAGTCCGAGCTTTCCTTTTTTTTCTTTTTTTTTTTCCTGTTTCATGTTAAATATTTCCTCAGCTTTAAATCTCACTTGTCTTACTGCGGGCTATTACTATGATTGCTTTGTCTGCCGGTGTTATGACCCCTTCTGCAGACTCTACAGCTACAGTATGATTTTTGCTTTGCCCAAAATAAAGCATGCTCCTGCCTCACAAGGTGTGTTCCACACATCCTGACAGGTCTGTATAGATTTCATCATGAGAAGTGGAAACTATATATGAGCACTATATACTGTATATGTATAAAGTACACGCTGAAGAAGTAGACGTTCTCATTCTCATACACTTGTCCTAAGCAGCACAGCCAGAACTTGACTGCGCATCGGTGACTGCATCAATTAAAAAAAAAGAAAAAAGAAAAAAGAGACCACAATAGAAAATCTGATACTGAACCTGTGAACCAAATCTTGGGATCTCATATGGAAGTTTGTCAGAGGGTGTATGATGTGCTACGGCACAACATGGGACAAATCGCAGGCAAAAAAACTGAAAACGTCATGGCGGTGTGTAAACTGAATTTGTAAGTGGATTGAAGGGACTTCCTAGTCAGAACTTCATAAAAATTCATTGTAATGGATTGTAGAGTCCATAAATATGTCAAATTCCTACAATTTCGACTAATTGCGACTCTTAATTAGTCAATCATTTTAACAGTTCTGATAAGCCTTGCACTCGCCTCTTTGACGTCCTTGGGGCTCATTCCATTGCAACGCGCATTTCCGCGTTTTTAGCGTGCGCTTCCACTTGGCCATGATTCCTTCTTTTTGCTGCCATCCTTGCGCCTTGGCATTTGGTCGGCTAAGTTTGGTTGCTCGTGTGCCAAAAGACGAAAGTTCTTAAGGCGGGGCATTAACTTCGTAGGTACCACTGTAGAAGCAGTTCTTGATCACTCATAGCAAATAGTAAGGCGTCATACTGTAGGTAATTCAATCTGGAAAGTTTGGAGGGGGAGTTTTTGGGAAAGTTGAAAGTGCACTATATGTGATTTGTGACATTTTATGGCTAATTTATAGAAACTGAAGAGTTGAGCGACCAAGAACTATCAAGAAATTCAATTCGGGACAATGTGTTGCAGCTCAAAATATGGGAACGCCCCCTAGTGGTGTGGAATGGCCTGCGAGAACGTCACATTATGGTTACCCCAGAAGCTGGTTATTTTCCGATAACAGGATGTCTTTTTGAATGTCAGCCTGTATTTTATTACTCATAGTTAACCTGCAAATAGCTGTTCTTTGCTGCATTGCTATGCTGTTGTCATATTACACTAATAACTCTCCTTCTTTCTTAAATTTGACAAAAAATGCAGATTGTCATTTGTCAGATAATTCACAAAGTATCTCACTGTACTTCTGGTTACCGCGTTTTCCATACACTTTGGTAAGATTCCTGCCTCCTCCAGTATGTAGCGGTTCAGGGCCATCATTAAATATGCAACATACAGTCTTCTGAGCTCACGTGCAGCTCGGGGATGTTCGCCTCTGCATCAAACACACGAGGAATGGAAAGCCGTGTTGCCGATTTCGACGTGTGAGGAATCACAGCGGCTCTGTGACACGTTTAGTAATTACGTAGCGCCTCTGAGGGACACGTCAAAGAGGAGAGCCAGGAGAATAGTCAACAAAACAGCACAAACAAACCAGCCGCCGCATAAAGAGAGACGGGGAGAGAGAGAGAGAGAGAGAGAGAGAGAGAGAGAGAGAGAGAGAGAGAGTGTTTTACAAAGAGAGAGAAAACGAAGTATACCCGAAGGACGTGTCTGTGTCAGTGCAAACAAAAAAAGAGTGTAAATATACTCTTGTCCTCTTTTACTAGAAAACAAATTAAATGGCAGGAGGAGCGTCCCGATGCTAGGAAAGGTGGGTGCTCCAGCTGGCTCATAAAAAAGCAAACAGGACAGGCCTTGATTAACATGCCATACCTTGCACAGAGAGTGAGAGAGAGTGAGACAGAGAGAGAGAGAGAGAGAGAGAGAGAGAGAGAGAGAGAGAGAAAGAGAGAGAGAGAGAGACTACCTAGCGAGAACAGGTAACATTACATCCAGGATATTAGAGCATGAATTATTGATTTGATCGGAGAGATGTGGGTTGGCTTGTTATTGCACCACAAATGAAAACTCATGTGGTGTTACCGAGGAAATCAGTCCTCCCTCCACACTGTGGTTTCCCGAAGAAGAGCTGAACCAATCTGAAGACGTGCACCGCGGGACCGCTGGGAAATCACCCGCTAGTGCATAGTAGGTCATTTTATACAAGCTCTCGTACAAAACCGCCTCAGCCCCGCATCACCATCTGAGTCACGTTTGAGCGCGAGAAGCGGGTCGCTTTTAAAGTTTTTACAGCCGTCTATTACACCTGGTCCTGGACAAAACGCCTCGGTCAACTGGCGCTATTAAACCTGAATCATTACACACTTTACAGAATATGTTGATATGTTTAATTACCCCGGTGCTGCACGAGTTAGTGGCACCCATTCAAAGATTGATCATTTGTATGACATCATGTCCTGGGGCGTTTTACTACTTTCCTACCAGGGCGATTCGCCAATTATGACTATTCATTTATTAAAGAGTACCCTTATTTGTTAATAATAGCTTCATGTTGGAGAAAGTGTAAGATGTACTAAGATGTACTAAGATTCCTGTTATCATTGCAGCAATCAAATGTCGCTCCCTCATTTTATAGATTTATAGATTTGGGAATGACAATTAGCCTAATCTACATGTCTTTGGACTGTGGGAGGAAACCGGAGTACCCGGAGGAAACCCACCAAGCACGGGGAGAACATGCAAACTCCATGCACACAGAGACGGGAATCGAGCCTGGCCGGGAATCGAACCCGGACCCTGGAGGTGCAAGGCGACAGTGCTAAACCAGTTAGAGGCCTATTTACAATACATTACGAATAAAGAGAAAGATATACAGCTACAGGTGTGATATACAGTATATAGAAAGGTATGCATGTCTTATGTACAGGATGTGCTGTAGTTATTATAAATAGAACTTATATCAATTATTATATTACCATCATAAATAATACGATTTACCATTACGGTACACATATTACGCAAAATACACTTTCTAGTCATTTTTAGACATTCAGATGGGTTTTCAGTTTGTGTGTTCAAAGAAAAAAAACTTGAGGGTAAAAAAAAAACATTCATTTGTATTTTGGCCAAAGCTTAAAACAAGCCAGTTAGATAAGAAGATCCCCATGTCTGGCTTGTTGATCACCACTACTTTCCTATGGAGGGACGGGACTCAAGAGTAGCTCATTTACATACTGCCATAGACACTGGAATAGCATGTTTGGAGGTGGAGTGAAGCAGAGGGACACTGAGATGTGAAAATACATTACAGTTGGGGTATTTCAGCTGGACGTTTTTGTCCACACTTTGGGGAGCTTCACAAGTTCATAAGTTCGAATCGGTCAGGGGCCTAGAGAGAGCTGATTGGCCGAGCTTTCTCAGAGGGGAGGCGATGGGAGACACTTAGCGTTCTCACACGGCTCTACAGCCAATCACAGCACGCGGAAGGAGCGGATAGCGCTGTCCTCCGAGTGTGCCACGCCGCCCCCAACGGTGCATGAGCTCACAGTTCGAAAAAAGATGCAGTTGATGGATTCACGTGATTTTCGAGGAAACGCGTGGTAGCATTCGCCCTCACTGGTTGGTGATTGTAGCCTTGATGTGGAGGGAATTCATTACGACTAAATTAGGGAGAAATTTGTGAAAATTCCTTTAACAAAAATTCCACTTTTCACATGTTATTTAAAAAAAAGTCCTTTCAACCTCCAAATCATTTAAAGACCTTGGATTGTCTGAATGCATCAAGTCTAAATGATCTGGTTAACGTATCTTAGCTACTAGTATACCGTAGCTACTAGCATAGTCGGTCACGCTGTCATGTTCATTTGCATTTGTGTCTCATCAGTATTTATAAAAAAAATGCATGGGATTTTAGGTGCAATGCCTAGCATGTAATTCAATAACTAACACAACATCTTCACTTCTCACACTTCCATGGATTTGTTCTACAATACCCAAGCTGAGTTTAAGTACGATCTTTTGATTCTAAGAAACAGCCAATTGAGTTACAACTTAATTTCCATGTCAAGACAGGCAGCCTAAAAAGGGATATAAACTGTCTGAACATCATCTAAGGTATTAATATCTCTTTAATAAGCTCTCTGCACACATCTTGAATCATGGCTAAGCTGCCTGTGTAACCGCATTCTGACGAGATCTGATTACTTCAAACCTTAATGCAGAAACATGAAATGAGGTTTGACAACGTGCACAAATGGCAGTCCGGTGAACACTTTTCTGTCTGAATTAACTTACAACATTTAACATGAGTTTGAATTTGTGCCTTCGTAATTCTCATTAGACTGCAATTTGGGTGTATTCAATGATTAGCAGGAAATATGGGAAAATTATAAGCGCCAGACTAAACCTAAAGGCGGCAAGGTGGCTCAGTGGTTAGCACTTGCACCTCCAGGGTTTAGGTTTGATTCCCACCTCGGGTCTGTGTGCATGTTCTTCTTGTGCTTGGTGGGTTTCTTCCCACAGTCTAAAGACATGCCGGTAAGAATAGCTGGTGTTCCCAAATTGCCCACAGTGTGTGAATGAGTGTGTGGGTGTATGTGTGCCTCGCAATGAATTGGCACCCTGTCCATGGTGTACCCCACCTTGTGCCCCAAGTTTCCTGGAATAGGCTCCAGGAAACTCTGTATACAGGATAAAGCGGTATAGATGATGAGACGAGACGATGAGACTAACCCGAAAATCCTGCATCCCGTTTCTCCAGCTGGCAAGTAATCTGTTGCTTGTAGTCGAAAAACATGCAAGGCATTAACACACTCCAGATTCCACTTTACACAACGTCTAAATATCAAATTTACTAAAATCAGGCACTCTGTCAAAGTGCCAGTTTCCCCCAGAGGCAGATTATGCCTGCCGTTTTAACTTAAACTAATGTTTTATGACGAATTACTGTTTGCTTTATGCTTTATATCGACATTTAGGAATAAATTTGTGTTTCCAGAACTGCTTCACAATATCTTGTGGCAGTTTAATGGTCCTGTTACAGTACTTACCCCATTCACTGGGTAGGTCATCCAGCCAAGTTCTCCCAATACAGCTGTGGTGTCCAGGAGAAGCACTGCAGACAAAATAAACAAAAAACAAAAAACAAAACAGAGCAGTGGGTTGGACTAAGAAAGAAAGGACAGGAGACAGAGGTAATGGTTACATACTGTATTAAAGCGGACTAAATCTAGAACCGCATATGGACAATGCTGAATATGCGCTACACAAGACCATGGAGTTTCCACTGTGTCCTAAAAATATCAAGGAATGCATCATGGGGGAATGGGGTCAAAATAGAGAAATGGGCAATAATTACTTTCATACTACTATACTTCCTAGCATCACAAAGTTATGTGAGTAATTGGATCCAGTATATACAGTATACAGTACTTAATTTTTCTGAACGTGACACTCACTATCTTGATGCATCATTAATCTTTTATTTGTACGTTACATGGATCCACCACGGTCAGTGGTCACACTGTAGCACAAGCCTGAAGAGGGCGCAGTGAGAACTCCATTAACGGAGCAACAATGCTAGATGTTTGCTCTAAGTCAACGAAGTCTCTAAGACGTATTAGTTATGATCAAGTTCTTCCTGTGCTTTGACAATGTGAACATGTTGGACGTGTCCAAGAAAATCATGGCAGCGCCATGTCAAGGGAAAGAATATTATGTCCCTACCGGTTTCCTGCCAAGTTCCTACATGTTTTTATTGCAGTCACCCAAATTCTTGAGCATGTAGAGGGAACGTGGCTCAATGTGACGGGGTATTACGTCGCTAAACAAGGTATAAGGCACAAAATTCCAACACTGCACAAGGTTACAGGACTTTCATTCACTCTAAAACTCACCAAGTTACTGAACAGAATACAACCGAACTTTATTAACCAAACACCTGACCTGAGAATGAGATAAGGTTATTACGTGCTTCTTTCAAGACACATCGTATTGGTTGCTGCAAGGGTTTAATTAATGGCATCCCTCCCCCTGAAAGCACGGCCAATCTGATTGGGTCTCCTGGCTACAGATGGCTGCAGATTCACGATTGCTTTTCTGTTTCAGGATCGGCTATATGTGAAGCTGACCGGTCACTTGGAAAAGTCGAGAAATGGAAGCAAGTAGACACCTGACAGCAGCGTTAGTACTTGCTTGATATTTCTATCCGCTTCTTTCGTCTACTTCTGCTTCACAACGATACATTGCACAGATTCCGATGAGGATGAGTTTGTAATGCCCAAACCTCTTAACACCAATCTCTCTCTCTCTCTCTCCTGCATCTCGTAACTACACACCATAAATATATTAAGTGGTTAATAAAACACAGATTACAGTTGCTGCTTCGTGCTAGCGGGAGACAAGGATGTCTTATGTCTCTTGTTGGCATGCACTTGTCCAGCTTTTGTAAGTTTGAAAATGTGTCCGATCTACCGACCTGAAACATATCCCATATTGCAGTAAATTCCTCCGTTCCTCTTCAGTAACACTTTATCCTTGAGGCAGGACACTGGTCTGCTTACAGATCTTCACAACGAAGGCAAATTTGTGTAACCTCCTAACAGCATATGTTTGGGAGGAAACCAGTGAACCTGGTAGGAAACCTGTGGAGGTACAGTAACATGCACAACTCCATACAGACAGTAATTTAAGCCCAGTAAAGTTGTTTGGATCTTTTGGATACGGGTAGGAACTGGGATCGTTAAAGTCTTTGGGCAGCCTGGATTGTGAGAACTGGAGGAAGGAATTCATTTGAGCCATGGAAATCAGATTTGTACCGTAAGATAGCTTCAGCTAATTTACACCAGACTTAGACGAATTCATTTCAATAGGGACTTCATCGACGTACACAACAACACTTACGCAGATCCGATTCCTGTCGCTCTTTCATTTGCTAATGAGCGATTCATATCCCAAACCCTTCCTTCGCACTTATTTTCTGAAAGAAGAAGAAGAAGAAGGAAAAAAAAAAGCGTGCTACTTAGCGAGTGTGTTGTGTACAAAATGCCACCCTTCAGCAGGTGACAGTTTTGCGTAGCTGTTCTCACTGATTACAGCAGGGGTGAAAACACAGCCATTAGGCCGCCCTCACTGAGCTCAATACGGGCTAATTTGATATGATGAATGTGCAATTTCCCTCTTCTCCAAGCCTACACTTAATTACAGTAGCTATCAATAAAGTGTGTCGCGGTCTCCCCAGTGGCTACTCAGAGAGACTTAGTTTTTTTTTTTTTGGTTGTTGATGTTGTACTGCGTGATATTCCTTCCTGTCTTTTAGAGCTTATAATATCTTACCAGCTTAGGGAGGTAAAGAGAGATGTATTTTGGGACATATCAAATCTCTGCTTGCTGTAAGCGCGTGCTGCGGAAAAAAGCCATGATGGTACACAGAGTGTTGTGGTGTTATGCAAACAATATGTGTGTTTGTAATACATGAGCTGGTGCGATAAATGGGCCAGAAGGCTACTCTAATAGCTGCGCTGAGTGCAAGGCCCGGCTAAATGCTCTAAACATCTGCAGACAGTCTGAGCACTACTGTAAGCCGTAATCAAATCTGCCTGCCGATGCCGGATCGCCGTGACTGGAAGTGATGGATCTGCGCGGCTCAACACACCCAAACAAAGAGAGGTGAATTAGAGCGCTGGGCACTTTGGCTGCCTGGCTGAAATGAGATTACACCCCGTCTAGACCCCATGACTCAGTCTCAGGACATAATTATCCCCGAATTTCCACATCGAAGTTTTCTCGTGCTGTCCGACGATGAAAGGGAGATTACACTTAGATTGGGAAATAGATTTAGATTGACTTCATTAAGAAATATTTATGGGCAACTTTCTCAGAACCAGATTAAACTTCAGTCGAAACACTGCTCTCAATGGAACATGCGTTTAGTGCCACATTAAGTAGCTTTAGTTTGCAGTTTGTTTTTTCCACTGGACTATGTTATTTGATCTTGAATCTAATAAAATAAAATAAAGTCTGATAGGATAAAAATAGATAAAGATGTTTCTTTCTTTCTTTTTCAAGTCGGCTAAGGTTCGATTCTTTCGAAAGTTGACCTTTTATTAACTCAAGGCCAGGTTTATATTCCTCACACTTACTGCATAGCTACCTTCCCTATTCACTTTAATGTTCTCACTGAATAATTCAGAAATATTAAGTAAGTAATAAAACCTATCGAGGTAGTGGCGGCTCAGACGGCTAAGGCTCTAGGTTGTTGGTTTGGGGATCTGAGGATCCAGGTTTGGGCCACACCCCATACTGTCCTGCCCAGGCGTTGCATACACGGATAAAAATAGGAGGGTTGCATTAAGAAGGGCATAAAACCTGTGCCAAGCTGTTGTGCGGATTGATGGGCCGTTGTGGCGCCCCCTCGACAGGAGCAACTGAAAGGCCAACAACAAGTAAATAATAAAACTTGATGTGGTGTGCTGTTTTAGACACTTTTTATTTCAGTTTATTGTTATATTAAAAATTGCAGAATGTCTTCAAAACAACAGTTCCCAGGATAGTCGATTAATGCTATGGGTTACTGACCGGAAGGGCAGGGTTCAAACCCCAGTAGTCCTTAACCCTAACTGGACACTGTATCCTGGCTGGCACTGACCTCATCATTTCACTCGGCTGGATAATCTTAACCTTAAAAAAAACTAGTCCATCCTTCATCAGCATGGTCTAAACCTACAGCAAACCAAAGAGTCTAGCAGGGAAACAAAAAAAAAATCTTGTCAAGCTAAAGAGAAATTGGAAAAAGAGAAGTTTTCTATCCTGAAGACTTTCCCTTTTCCAAAATGATATTCTCTTTTCATCACTTTACAGTATGTAGTGCATCCACCATACAAGTCACTGTGTGCGGTTTATTTCTTTATTTCTTCATTTATTAAAGCTACATTAAATAATTAAAATGAGTACATGACTATAAACCAGTGCTGATGGAGCTACTCAAGAAACGGTGCTAACTGAGAAGTAATACTGTTCTGTAATCTTGTATTAATGCACACTGCACATGAAACGTATTCAGTCCTTCTGTATCCTCAGGGAACGGTGTATGGTGTGCGTACCTAATAAACTGGCAACCACAAATGTTACAAATGCCCTTGTCAGAAAGGTCAAGTGATTTGTTGCCCTCAGTCGCAAACACTGAGACATCAAGCGAGAGTCATATGAAGTGGCAGCTGTCATCTGTGTCTCTCTTTGGATATACCGAGTCCTTAAAGTAGGCCAAGCGGCATGGGATAGAAAAGACACAAGCTAAGAAAGAGAGCGAGAGAGAGAAAAGACAGACTTGTGGAAAGTGTGAAAATCCTCCTGCTGTCTCAGTTAAATAAAGGTTCCTTCTGAAGTCTTGTAACCTGCTGGGAGGCGCAAGAACCCACTTTAACCTTACGTTTGATGCTGTGGAATCTGAAGCCTGGTTTTGACACGGCATGCCGTTCTGAGCTCTGCCCTGGATCTCCTTCTAACCCAGTCAAGACAGTGTTCGGAACTAGGCATTTAAAACTCAAATTCTACCGAAAAGATAGTGTTTGTCTTGCATAGTACGTAGCAAGTGCACACCTCCGCCATCATAACCGCACTTTATATGGGTCTGCTCCATACTGTCTTTCCATGCTGTAGCGCTAATGTGTGCTTTCACTGCGAGTTTTAAGAGGCCCAAGTCTGTTGCAGCACGACAATGCCCGCGTGCACAAAGCCAGCTCTATGAAGACTTATGTGCAGTGGGATGCAGGGAACCCTGACCCTAACCACACTGAACACCTTTGGGATGAATTGGAACACCAGCTTCACACCTCCAGACATCAGTGCTTGACCTTGGACCTGAATAAGTTCAAACCCCCGCAGCCACGCTGTAAAATCTAGTGGGAAGTCATCCCAGAAGAGCGGAGGCGGTTATAGCGGCAACAAGGCTACCAACTCTATATTATTTACCGTTTACACAGTTTCCCTTTAAGCTTAATAAACTTCTCTATCTATCTATCTATCTATCTATCTATCTATCTATCTTGGGTCCATAATGAGAGGTTCAGTTTTCATATATCCACTTATTTTGGCGATATAGTGAATGTGGAATGACTGTGATATCTGACACATGCTGTTTAAAATGCTAGTAACCAGGTTTCTTTAATGTCTAAATGCTAATATTTAGAATCAGAGTGAACCTATTTTTCTTCTCAACTTGTCCCTCTACCAATTCTCACCCCAGTCATCTCACCCCTATAATAAAACAAGGGTAAAGACACATGAGAAGAGAACAATGAGAAGAGAACAAATTTAAAATGAATTAAATCCTTCCCAGGTGCAAGGCACGGCGGCTTAGTGGTTAGCGCTGTTGCCTTGCACCTCCAGGGTCCGGGATCGATTCCTTGCTCCTTGCTTGGTTCCATTCCCGCCTCTGTATACAAGGAGTTTGCATGTTCTCTCCGTGCTTATTGGGTTCCTCCCACAGTCCAAAGACAAATTGCCTCTAGTGTGTGTGTGTGTGCCCTGCGATAGATTGGCACCATGTGCAGGGTGTACCCCACCTTGTGCCCCTAAGGTTCCTGGGATAGGCTCCACACCCCCTGCAACCCTGTATGCAGGATTACATGATATAGACGATGAGTGAATAAGATGACGATCAATTCTTTCCACCCAAAGAGCAGCCTTGGCTGTGGCATCACCATTAGGTTCCAACTTTGAATGATGCCCCACCCACCCCTGTGGGGGCCAAGTCAGCCAAACTAGTGCTGCTCTTCAGGTGACTGTTTTTACTGATGGAACTGCACGCTCAACAGTGATAGAAACATCTTCCCTGTGTAACCTTTATACGGTGCACTTCCAAGAAATACTGTAAAGCATGCTCCGATCTTCAGGACTCAGGTTTCAAAATATCTGACTCACTCCTAATGACATTTTACTGCTGTAATAGATGTTAACATCTGGGCAGATGTAAACTGGAATGTAAACTAAACATTAGCTTACTTGTAAGACACCAGACAGTTGAAGTTAAACAAATCTATGACCAGAGGTGATTTTTTTTTAAACAAGACAAGGTGGAGTTTTTTTTATCCTCATTCCCAGAGTTAAAATTGTACTCACGTTAAGCTCATTAAATCTATCATTACCAGTATTAGGAATCTGGTATTCTCATTATGTTCGAATAAACTTTACGAACATCTTAGATCTTACATCGACCTTCCCTCCAGATAATAAATTACGATGCTAATCACTAGTCAATACTCCTTCTTTGCTCTAAAGGTTCACTGTTGGAGATATAAGGCTTTTAGACTGAACTAGACATGAACTCACATGTGATAAGACACAAACATACCCCTTGTCCTGTTCGCAAGAAACAAACAAACATGCTGACACTGGAGACTCCTTCCACAAACACTAAACAAACATGGTATTGCATGAAACAACACAATACCAACTATTTTAATATTAATAAATGGTTCATAACTTCTATTAATCGATACCTTTTGACAAATAGGATTTGAGAACTGGACAGCTCTGTGGGAAACGGCTATGTAACAATTTCTCGTCCATATTAAGTTATCTCACTAATACAGTAATATCGTGTCCTGGGGTCGTCGTCTAATCATCTACACTGCTTCGTCTTGTATACAGGCTCGCGGGCAGACTGGAGTCTATCCCAGGAGACTTAGGGGCACAAGGCAGGATTAGGCAATTTGGGAACGCAATTAGCCTAATCTGCATGTCTTTGGAATGTGGGAGAAAATCTGAGTACCTGGAGGAAACCCACCAAGAACTGGAAGAACATGCAAACTCCATGCACACAGACCCTGAGGCTGGAATCGAACCCTCAACCCTGGAGCTGCAAGGCGTTTGGGATAGCTCAGTGGTTAAGGCATTGGAGTCTGCTTTTGAAAGGTCCTAGGTTCAAATCCCATGACTGCCAAGTTGTCCCTGTTGGGCCCTTGAGCAAGGCCCTTAACCCTCAACTGCTTAGATGTGTAATAAAATACAAATGTAAGGCGCTCTGGATAAGGGTGTCTGTGTAATGGCTAAATCTAAAGTGGCAGTGCTAACCACATATGGGGTATTACGTGAAACTTAGCAAGGGTATCGATTTAATTACTGCTTTGACATATATGCGAGGGTCATGAAAATCCTGAGTTAGAAGTTTGGAAACCTGGAAAATACATATAAAATATCAAAGTTTTGGAAAAGTCCTGTTAAGCGGTTTAATAATGATGAACACTCAAACATGCATGCGTACCGTACGTGTGTACATGTGTGCATTTGTATACATGTGTGCATTGTGTAACGCTGAGCCGTGCTTCCATCCTATGCTTCGGTGAAGCGGATATGTTCTAGACTTTAGTGTTTCGGGCGTCACTCAGTTAGTGAGTAAAAAAAAAAAAACGTTAGCATGGAAGTTAAATGAAAAACAGCACGCGGCGCTCCTCAGACTGCGTTTAAACAGACGCTTTCTCTGACAGACAGCAGGTTAATAATACATTAAGGCGATTATTCACAGTATACCTGGATATTCTGTGTGTTGATAAGCTGAAGCATCTTTGCTGACACAAATCGATATTCGGCGTGTTGTTCCTGTTCCTGGGCTTCTACCCGCGAGCTGTAAATCTTTCCACGGACGTGACGTCGAGTGCTGGAGGTTGACATTCTATTTAACATCAGCAGGATCAAAAACACCACCAGCGTAGCCATTATGTTTGGGTTGAAACCTGTAGACAGTGGATTCGCCTGTACAGTAATCTACAGAAACGTCTGCCTTAAGAGCATACATTTCCCCACCGCTAATGCATTATAGAGTGCTGTTCACACAGAGAGGTTAATGCTAATGGTATACTGCTAGTCATACTTTTATGTGTGTGTGTGTGTGTGTGTGTGTGTGTGTGTGTGTGTGTGTGTGTGTGTGTGTGTGTGTGTTGCTCCTGGAGAGGCCACGTGATAAATGTTATCTGCAACTCTAGTGCTGCAGCGTGCCGCGGCTCTCGCATTCCTTCGGTGCCGGTGAGAGGTGCATTCTGGGATGCGACTGCTTATTATACTGCTTATTTCCAATCATCGTTCCTTTTTATTGCTTCGCTGATTACACTATTGATCCTCGGTCAGAAACGGTGTGACATCCCATAATACCCTAATACGATGTAGTGTACAGTACGAGACCTAAATCCTGGTGCATTCTTTTCTTTTTTTTAGAATGCGCACACACACACACACACACACACACACACACACACACACACACACACACACACACACACACACACATTAACTGCAGCTAATCAGCGACTTCAGAAAGTGAATATGAGAGGTAAGGCGTGTGTGTGTGTGTGTGGTGGTGGGGGGGGGAGCCTTAACTGTGCAGGGATGTCAATACCCAGAAGCGAGCAATCAGTGGTTTAAAGCAACACCAGACCCTCGAGAGCGCACTAGGGGCGGGATAATCGATAAGCTACTGTACGTGGACGAGCAGATTTCATCTATTTGCTTTTAATTCGTAGTTGCCCTACAGAACGATTATGATTATTACGCACGCATAGACGATCCTTTCAGAATTAGGATCATGAACGAGATAAATAACCTTAGGGGCAAAACCTTGCCACCATAAATAACAGACCATAGTCATCATCATCATCGACAACTCCTGCTGATATACGTATAGCGAGCCATCTCGTGTATCGTTGTTGCTGTGTATCTCGTTATTCCTTATTCCGTTCTCATCACCTCATTTTTAAATCACAGTACATAAACCTCGTAACCACTGTGTACCGTACGTACAGTAACTCACACATAATCACTGTTGATGTTCAAACACCGGTTGAAATGGGAGAAAATAATTACAATAAATAGAATTTTTTTCATACATATAATATCCCCGATACCTCCAACAGATTCCATTAGATCCATTATCCGGCTCGGAGATATAAAATTACACAGCACTCAGCGTGGCATTATGATATTACGCCGCACTATTCACACCTCTCTTACAGGAATCCTCTTTTATACAGTACAGTGGCATTGCGAAACTGACATTTAACGGCTGAACCATGAACAGAGCGAGTTCCTTTCGGTCTCGGATCTGTGCGATAAGCATGTAATCAGGGACACCTTAGTGTGCGGTGTGTGTGTGTGTGTGTTTTCTACTCGTTCCATAAGGAAAAAAAGGTTTCATAAACTGTATTAAAGTTTGTTTGTTATATTGGAAGTGACTTCCCATAATAATAAAAAAAAATCTATTTTAATTGTCTGCATTTGTCTTGAGACTCGATAGATGCAAGGAAACGTGTAAAAAATAAAACCTAGCGCGGGCAGCAATGTGCAGCCGTCTCTTAAATAAAAATTCCCCAAACTTCCCCCTTGGGGGATCGATAAAGTCCAGCCAGCCACCCAAAATAGATTGCTTTGTTTAGGGGCGTTTCCATGCAAAGGTCAACATTACCATGGGGGAAAAAAAAACAGGCATAATTCATCGAGTTCCTACCGAACCGTACTGAAATGCACTAAAAATACCACATCTGCTTATACTGACTAGTAACAGTTACTTGTCAATTTAAAAGTAAGGTCGAATGTGACATAAAGGCACGGAAATGGTGAAAACTAATAAATAAAACTAAGGTGAGGAAAAGAAAGGAAAATCAAATGAACAATAATTGCTGATTTAATCTTGATTTAACAATGAAACTGAAACGCCTGGTTTTAGCCCACAATAATTCATTAGTATGGTGTAGCACCTCCTTTTGCAGCCAAAATATTTGCCAGCTAGAGAAACAGGATTCAGGATTTTAGGGTTGGTCTCATCGTCTCGTCTCGTCTCATCTCATCGTCTATACCGCTTTATCCTGTATACGGGATCATGGGGTGTTCCTGGAGCCCATCCCATCCCAGGAGACTTTGGGCATGAAGCGGGGTACACCTTGGACAAGGTGCCACTCCATCACAAGACACACACAATTACACACTACGGGCAATTTGGAAACATGTCTTTGAACTGTGGGAAGAAACTGGAGCACCTGGAGAAAAAACACCATGCATGGGGAGAGCATGCAAACACACTGTAAACCGCAGTAGCGAACCTGTAGTCTCTCATTAGAGTTTCTCTGTTTAATGTTAGATCAATGACACTGATAAAATCCTGGACATTTTCAGGATGTAAATGATTATATGGGTTTTGAAAATGTGTTTGTTTTTGAGCTAAAGGGATTACATTAAATGTTATACAAATCATTTTACCGACACCGAGCTTGTCCGTGCTCTGAGGCTTTATGTTCACTGATACAAGTCCACTGGAACCAACCTTAGTACTAATCAGAAAAGCCGATTGCTCTTTCATCTGCGAATTTGACTACTGATTCTGATACCAACACAACAGCAAGCGGTAGCACGTTACTGGATTAAAACAGTGCTGGATCAGATCACTGTAGGGTTGATAGTGCAGTTTCGTCCCACGCACAATTTGACCACAAACATGGAGGATAGTAAACGCTTTGAAATTGGTATTATAAAAACATCAGTGGTGAGTAAGTCATCGAATTATACGTAACCTCTGACTAACAGTGAAACCAAGACACTATAAACCACATCACTGTTTTTTTTTTTGATGTAGCGAGTTAGTTCAGCTTGGATAGTGAACACTAGGCTTATGAAACCTATATGAATACAAATATTGAGTAATACTGTATAGTAGTGATGGGTCGTTCATGAACGATTCGTTCTTTTTGAACGAGTCTTTAATGTGACTCAGAAGAACGAGTAGACATCGCAAAAACCGCCGTAGGTTATGTACAGGAAACAGAAGTGAGTAGTTACCTTTGAGTCTTTTGTTCTGAGTCGTTCGTTTTTTTGTCACGTGACTCCCATAGACGCTATGCAGTGCAATAGATTCTAAAGACTCTGCCCAGAAGATATGATGGTGAGCTGCTCATTCTGTTCATGCTAATATGTCTTTAGCTGTAATATTTTCATTACTGGAACTATAGCCATAATTGGGGTTGTTGGGGGTCTGTTTATTGAAAATGTGACATTTTATTATAAAGAATGAAATAAATTAAGTGACACAAAAACAGATTTGTTAAATTTGATAAACGAGATTCCGAGTCACTAAAATGATTCAAACTTCCCATCACTAGTGTATAGTGCCAATCTATAGTCAGTAATAAAGCAGACTTTAGTAAATGACACAGATCAGCCTGTATTGCACACATCTAGTCCAATGCGATGCAACGGCACTAGTAGTTTAATGGTCAAGGCTTTGGGGTACTAATCAAAAGGACAGAAGTTCAAGCCCTAGCACTGGCACTGTTGGGCCACTGAGCAAAACCCTTAATACCCTGTGCTCCAGGGGTGCTGTATCATGGCTGACCCTGAGCTCTGACCTCAACTTTCTAACAAGCTGAAGAGAAAAACTAATCACTTTGCTGTAATGTAGTGTATATGTGACGAATAAATACTTTTTCTGTAGATTTTTAGTCTAGATTATAAATGACATGCCTTCTGCCCAACTGGCACTTGCCCAGGTCATGCAGCTTTTAGACGCTCCCTTATAGACTCCCTATACTATACAGCTAGATCTGGGGAACGAAAAATTAAACTTGTACTACTGCATTTACTGTACAGGGCACCTTTGAAAGATCGCAGCTTGGTATCTTTAGCTCAGTGGGACTGCAGAAGCTTCATATGAATCTCAGCTGAACTCTGGAATGCATTTTTTTGCACAGATCGAGGGTTGCTGAATTTGGACATGATTACTCACATTATACTCTCGTTCTCTGTGAAAGATTTCATGGCCAGTGTGCCTAGGAGAAAAAATTTATAACAACCAACACCTATAATCATGCACTTACATGCACCTCAATTTTGATTTAAGACTGACTTGAAAAAAAAAAATGCCCCGAACTATTCCTTTAAGCTTCAGGGTTACAGTACATGGCCCTAAGGTGCACCAAAGGTCGACACATACAGGAAAAAAAGATGGACGTTTTTGTTACAACTGTTGTTGTTTGTCTTGTTGGCTGCCAAAAAGGGGTTGGCATCTGATTGGCACACAACCCTGGCGGGCGAGAAACCTACCACTGAACCACTGATGTTTTGTTCTGATTAAACAGTGAAAATTATAGCAATCCAAAAGCTATTATTAGTGAAATCCATGTGATTGTTAATGATGCTGAAAATGAAGTGAAGCCTTAATATCAGATTTATTGTCATTCCCCCCCAATATTTCTTTTGGTAACAGTTGACTAACAATGTATACTTGTTTATCCGATGGTGAATTACATCAGAACTTGGGAGAAGAAACAAAACTAATAATAATTCTGAAATGCAATGATGGAGACCACTAGAGAGTTCTCATAATTCCTATTAGCCCTCACAGCAGGGCATAGCTATGATCACATCAGAAAGAGAAGAATGAGTCTTTTGCCGAAGAGTCGATGCAAATTGATCCAATAATGTCAGCGCTTTGTGCATTAGTAATCTTTCTCTGTGAAGTCACTTTCGGGGGGAGATGCAAGAATGAGCAGCGCTGAGGGTTAACACCGAGATCACAGCACAGGGGATGCTCGGAAATGTCAAGGTGCGATTTCCAAATTGATTCCCATTACAATAGGGAGACGACGCAGCATGAAGCCTGTGCTCGACTGAAAAAGAGGTTGGGGTAATTGATTGGTATGCTGGATGATCAAAAAGTCTCATGTTTTCTGTTAAATGCTATAAATCTTCATCAAAAGCCAAGCATTAAAATAGATTTTTTTTTAGCACACAATGCTAAAACCTGGAATGAATAAAATAAAATGACACACAATGGTTTGCCCAGCATGTTTGTTTCAAGTTATTACTGGTAAACCACTGTGGTGACCTTGGATTAAGACTCAACCACACACACAAACACACACAAAGCAGCTGGCAGTACAAAGCTCTACAAAACCTCTAACTCTCTCTTTGAAGAGCTATTGAAGTGTTGGAGGTATAAAGTGGAAGCCCCAGAGATTCGACTCCTGTGTGTGTTGCTGAAATCAATATGAGTGCTTCATGCAGCAATGATAGGAGCCACAAACAGAGTGCTAAGCTTTAACTGCTCTCCACTAAAGGCCAATGCCATTGTTTATGACACTCTTTACTGAAAGTTATGTGGCTACACAAGAGCAAAAGAATTAAGTGGGTAGCTAGGGGCATGAAGGGAGCATATGAAGGATAGAGATGAAGTGTATATTATCATGACAAATTAGTTGCCAGAATGGCGGAGGAAGAACAGAACAGGCTGTTTTGCACTGCCTTATCTCAAATGTTCCTGACAAATGCAGGCATGTGCTGCCAACTGGCAGCTGTAGGAGTGATGGAGAAAAATATAGTGCGTTGCATCAGCTCCTACCCGGGGTAATCATCTTGGTCCATTGAGAGCTTGCGGATTCTACAGGTATTCATTTCACCCCTGAACAATAACGGCTGAATTCACTAATGAGCTCAAACCTTAAAAAGGAAAGAACGGAATTATACCTGATCGGGAACATGCAAAACATTTATACTAATGACAGACATCTTGGTCATGTTTAACGCATCAAGTACTATCATCTGTTACTTCATCCACTAATGACTTCAAAACTCAACAAACACTATTAGCTGTGTTGTTTTCCCACTCACGGCTGACTGTTTTAAAACATGTTATTCAAGTTCGACTTTTGTATTTAAAATTTGCTCAAGTGCATGAGTAGGAGCAGGACTGGATATAAGAGTAGGAGTAGGACTGGATATAGGAGTAGGAGTAGGACTTGGATCAACATGATATGCTGCAACAATATCAGATCAGATTCGCTATCCTATTCACTATAGCAGGACACACCAACTACAAAATCCTGGGCTTATACCAATGTTTAAAAATATATATTTGACAATAGCCTGTTGCTTTTTATTCCCCTTTTTGCTGTTGTTAATTATTCCTGCTTTTATGCCAAAGAAATAATTGTTAAAAATTACTGAACTGTCTATAAGCCCTTCATCACTTACAGTGAGTACAAATTCAATCACATGAATTCATGAACAACTGTTAATATATCCTTCTTTCACAAGACTGATTTTTTTTTGTCAAACAAAACGTCAAAAAAAAACCTTTTTTTCTTGCGATTAGAAAAAAGACATAAATATATATAGTATAATTAAGCTACCTACTCTATATGAAGAATCAGAACCTTCATAGCCCAACAAAAATCTTTTTTTTTTTTTTTTGTGAAATAGATTTAATTATTAAATGTAATTAAATGCACATATAAAAGCTTCTATTTAAACAAAACTCTTTAACATTTTTTTTCAGTAGTAACTCTTTTGGAACTTTCCGCAGATACGACGTTGTTTTGAAACCAAAACCACACGTGCCTGCGGCATCTCTGCTATGGAAGATCTTTCCCAAAACTGCAGCTGGGTATTGATGCGACAACAAATAAATATCAGCCACCGGCATCAGTGAATATCATCTTATTTGCCGATAGGCTGATGCTAGGCAACACGGCAAATACTGGGCTATCCCGATGTATGGCAGATATATCAGTGCATTGCTGCTTTATGGAGTGAACAAATGTGATCATGTCTGATAACATCCTAATAATCTGATCTGGGGGGTTTTCTCACCAAAAATAAACAGCTGTAAAACATGTGGCTGTTTTATATGTAATGCTTCAAATAACTTTTTATGCCAAATTATAATGTCTCCTTTGCACCTGTTTGGACATCAAAATATGACTCGCTCTGGAAATCAGGACTGAGCTTTAAATGAAGAAAAAAAGAAAAAAAAAACTATAACTTGTATCACATATTGTTCCACTCGAACAGTGTTTTTGCTTGGTTTCAGGCTCTTGATTAGTTAACTTATGGTTTTTCTACTGTTTTTCCAGTCATAGCAGATGATGTGCTCCCGCTACAGTAACAATGCCACTGAGACTAATCATAACATTTGAAATAAATATTGACGTGCAGCAGACAGCATTCTCCAGTTTCCTCAGACCGAACAAAAACATGCCAGTAGGTGTAAATCAACCCTAGGCATATTGTAAATATGCTTGTGGAACCTAATCCAAAATGTATTTTGTGTTCCCGACACTCAGTGTGATCAAGTGGGATAAAGTGGTTACTGAAACTTAATGAAGGAATGAACAATGGCGCAGTGGTGAGCACTGTGGACTCGCACCTCCAGGGTCGATGGTTCGAGTCCCTGCTTGGTGGGTTTTCTCCGGGTACTCCGGTTTCCTCCCACAGGGCAAAGACATGCAGGTTAGGATAATTGGTGTTTCCAAATTCGTAGGATAAATGTGTGTCCTGCGATGGACTAGCAGTCTGACCAGGTTGTAACCTCAACTCATGTCCCTGGGATAAACACCAGACCCACACAACCCCGTACAGGATAATTGGTATAGAGAATGAGTAAGATGAGTAAATTAATGAATTAGTTAATTACAGTATAACTTATGAAAGATTTAAGCTTTGTTGTATATCTGATATTCTAATGTATGAAAAAATTATTCTTCACCTAACTATCCTTTTCATGTACACATTCTACACATCTACACATAGTCGTGTTCTTTCAACACTAGTCACAACATTTAACATCCACACATATAGTGAAGTATGTTGTAAAATAATAAGAGTTATTTTAGCTTATGGAGCCTCTTTGTCCCTCTGGAACAGCTGTCTTGCTATTCTCTCTGCCTCTGCCTTTCTGTCATTCCTCTTTCTCTATCTTCCCTTCCATCTTTCTTTCTCTATATTGTTTCTTTCCCCATGTGTCTCTTTCCTTCCATCTCTTCGTCCATCTCCCCGGCTCTGACTCTATCTTTCCCCTCCCTCTGTCTTTACATTCCTATAATCCTCTTGTTCTCTCTAGCTCTCCTGCTCATCATCCTCCCACGGCCGGACTGATACAGGTCCAGCCAGCATCATTTATGCACTCTTATTGGTGCCGTTCTGTCTCAAAGTGGATTAGCCAGGCTTTCATCCACTCTCAATACTGCCGGTGACAAGCAGTTGTGCGGAGCCCCAGTTAATGTATGAGGAAAAGGATTGAAATGTCCGTGGTTGAGAGTGCTACACCACTCCAATCACCGCTCAGAAGGAGACCCTACTGTGTATGCGATTGATTAGAAGGAGGGTAGGTGGTGTTCACCCTATTAAGCTTTTCTGAAATCGTTTTTTAAGATTTTTTCATAGAGTGTCTGTGGCTGGGATTCGGATAAAAGAGGTCTGATCCTAGATTAGTCTAAAAGCAGAGCCACTCAGATTGAATATGAGACGTGAGAACTGCTGGTGGGGTGAAATATCAAACCGATCACTGAAGAGCAACAATTTTAAGGATTCTGTTCTTGGCAACGAGAGTAAAATAAGTGGTACAAAGTAGCTTTTTTTTTTTCTTTTAAACATTTACTTAACTACCACTGGTTGCTTTCAAAAGTGGAGTTGATCATGAAAGTACTGCCAGTGCGCCGGAGTGGCATGACAGACAAATATTCAAACTTTTCCTAGCTGATTACCGGTTTAAATCCTGGAGATGCCAAAAGCATGGATGCCCATTGAAAGTGAAATTTTAAATCCGAAACTAGTGTTGAGCTGTAGGCCAATAATTAGTTAGTGTTATTAACTAGGCGGAAAGTTGAGGAGAATAAACCATGGAGGTCGTGGACAGTCCTACGAAACCTGCAAGGTTTTTCCACTTTTTCCACTTTAGGATATCAGCTAACTTCCAGAACCCAAATAGGATTAAATGTACAGTAAGGCTAATGCGCTATGTACAGTAGGGTGTAGAATCACTTGTTCCAAACGCCAAGTCGTGCTCTTGATCAGGAATTTTAGAGTGACTTGTGATTTAGTTTTGCGTTAAAAGGTAGTTAGCTTTTGTAATTCAGGTTAGCTGTGAACTGATCAACGTGGGGGGTTCAGAAGCGATTTACAACGAATTAGAAGCAATTATTAAGTAGACAAAGTGTTGTTTAAGATGTCGAAACTCATTCATACACTATGGACAATTTGGAAACGCCAATTAGCATAATGTCTATGTCTTTGGGCTGTGGGAGGAAACCCACCAAGCACGGGGAGAACATGCAAACTCCATGCACACAGAGACAGGAATCGACCCAGCACCCTGGAGGTGCAAGGCGACAGTGCTAACCACTACACCACCGTGCCGCCTAACTATAGTATAACGGAATGCAAACATTAAAACAATACTTAGACTATTTAAACAGCTGTATTATGTTTATAACATAAATCTAAGAATTTTATTTATTTTTCATTTGGGAATATTTGCCAAGCTTTACAGGCTAAAATTGCTATAAAACACACACACACACACACACACACACACACACACACACACACACACACACACACACACACAAAACTAGAGGCGCTAATAGTAATAGTTTGTATAATAGTATAACTGCTGTTAAAGTGACTGGCCAGTTACAATCTACATGCCAGTCATTTACAGTAAAGTTACATTGATTTACCAAGTTTGAGGCTGAAGGGCAAAGCTGTGGAAAATGAGCATCATTTCAATCAATCCCATTTTTTCCTGAACACTGTCTGCCTCCTATCACTTTGACCATCTCTTTAATCTCAGACGCTTTTTAAAACTACATTTACTGTGACTATAATGTGAAATCAATTTTATAAACATTAGCAGTGCGGTCACAGCTTAGCTATTCAGGAGACTCAATATGCAGCAGCAATTTTTTTTTTTTTTTTTTTTTTTTTTTTTTTGGTGAATGTGACCCCACTGCAGCTAATTGCAGTGGAAATGATGTTTCACGGCTGCTGCATCATAACAAAGTTTTGTTCCTGTGTTGTAACATGAGTATGTTTGCTTCCTGTCCCTGCTGGAGCCAATTATAATCGATGCCATGCTGTGCCGGACAAGAGTCTGGAGGTGTGTAGCTGTCGGTTGGATGAACATCTTCGGTGACCCTTTGTTAAGAATAACCGTTTTTTATTATTTTTTCATCAGTGTATTTGCATATAAACTTCCTCAAAGCCATCCTTTAGAGCAATTAGATAGCCCGGCTTTGAGATATGATGGATACATAACGTGTATAAATTAAAACAATTGGCTATTGTGCCGTATTGGAGGACTGTGGTGGTTTTAATCATCTCTGTCTGTAGAACATCCTACACAAATTCTGTTCTGCCCGCCGTCTCTATCTTTTCACATCACACACGCATACACACAACTGGTCTGAACTGATGTGTAGTGCTCCCCTGCTCTTCCGGTTTTATCTACTGTAGGTGTTAATTTAATGTTTGTCGGAATGAGTCAGCCATAAATTGGTTACACGTAGCTTTCACACGTGGGAAGGATTTTCAACCATTTTTTATTATTATTTTTTAATTCCCTAGTGTGTTTTCTGTGAACACAGAATAATGACCTTGAAATGTTTATTTTTCTTTCAACCCTGATGAATCCTTTGCACGGATCATCGTACCCCACTGCTACAAATAACAGCTGATCAATATGCTCATAACAAACCGGCGGACACAATGGCAAGTTTAGTGTCTGCCTGTGCTGTGAGAAGAAAATCTATACCTGGCAATACGGAAGGAAATACCAGATTGTTAAGCGCAGTTTGCACTTTCGTAATTTTTGCTATGGATTACTATGAATTCACAAATCTTGATGAGTTATACGCTAAGCCCATGGCTTACTGGGGTGTGTCAGGGTGATCCGTAATAATCTGCAGTTTGACCTTGTGGGCTACAGCCTTTTTTTTGAGAATGCTTTTTAATACATTTTTAGTTCATTTTATAATTTCTGAATAAAGACTTATACATACGTAGTAGAATCATCTTGACACATGACAGTAAAAAGTTTTAAATGGCAGAATAATATTACCACAAAGTAAACTTTAACACTTTTTTTTTAGCTTTTTTAGCTTTATTTTTGTTAACTGTGATAATTTGTACATACTGTATAAAAATCACCACAATCCCAAAGTTATCTCCAAGTTAACAAATACTGCGATTCATGATTTTTAAAGTCTCATATTTTACATTTACATTTTTTAACAAGTTAACACAGGTCTCAGCGCTCCTAAAAAGTGTCTGCTAACGCTCCAGCTGAAATACCCCTCAGATAATGAATTTGTTTATACCCCCTTCCTTTGTTTCACTTCGCTTCCCATTGTTTCTGCTGAGACCTGCCTCTGCATGGCTTATATGAGGTCACATTAGGGGGAAATTCAAGCAGCCCAAGCCAGTGCAAAAGTGGAGAAAAGGACAAAAAGCTTGTTATTTGTTTGCACACACACACACACAGTGTTTAAATTTAGCTGAATGTTTCATAACAGGTCACCTTTAGAAAATTTATTTTCATTACATACTGTACAATTTACCCATACCACTGAATCAGTAACGGCTGAAACAGGTCCCGGACCCTCACAGCACAACTCAGAGCTTTTAGTAAGTAAGCGCAGTTATCTGTGCCCTTAACATACCCAATCGTCAGGATTTCACATAGCAACGGCGGATTGTGCTTTTATTTTTGCCTTCATCGCATCACATCTATCAACGTCAGAGCCATGGCAAGCTACTTTTTTTTTCGAAAACCATGACAACGCTTAACAAAATATTATGAAAATAGGGAAACTGGCTTTAAAAACACATATTGACCTTGTGGACTGCCTGCTTCATTAGCAAGTTAAAAATTATTATTTTTAGAGATGCAAATCCTACTTTATTTTATTTTTATGATCTCAAAATCCAAACTCACTTATTCACCAAGCAGACGTTCTGCAAGTTTGCAAACTATTCAAAGGGAACAGATTTGTGAGTTTTATTTGTAGTTACAGCACAATAATAATAATAATAATAATAATAAACACTTCTTGAATGTATTCCTAAAAAGTATTTAAAAACATATTTAAAATTTTATACTATCACTATGCATACCCGTAGAACCCATTTAAATTTCTTGTTTGTTTTACGTTAACTCTAATTTGGAATCACTTCCCTGTACCTGTTCTTGCTGACTCTGATTCCGAAGAACATATTGTGTGTGTGTGTGTGTGTGTGTGTGTGTGTGTGTGTGTGTGTGTGTGTGTATGTGAGGGGGGGAAATGCTGAAGAAACAACCTGTCTATCCAAGATTGCCAAGTTACAGCATCAGCTTCCTCGGCTTCCTCGGCTTCTCACGATGCACTCTCGAGAGGTAAAAGGTACCTCACTGTACTTTTTCATTGTTGCGCTCTGGGGGGTCACATCAAGGGTACATCTTTATATATATATATATCATCATGCTGCAGGTACTGTACGGTAAAGCATGTCTGAGACGTTCGATGGGACGGAAACTACATATACATGTGCTGGATCACGTGTTTGTAGATTTCCCATTGGAGCCTAGACTTTTCAGACACATGCTTCATGTGTTCATGTCTCCGGGTTAAAAATACATCCTAGGAAGATACCATCCACACAGCAACAAGGAAAAGTACAGTTTGGCTCTCTCTCACACACACACACATACATACACACACAGTCTTTATTACACCTACAGGCTGAACTGGAACAAGCCTTCCATATCTGTTTCATCCAAATGTTATGAGGCATAAATTCCCTGCAGGATTTACACAAGAATAAACATGTGATTCATGATGAAAATGATTCCAGAGCGTATCTCTTAGGTTTAAAAGCTAAAACCCTTACACAAGCATGTATAAAATGTTATAATGCGTGAGTTGAATGATGCTAGGTAAACGCACCTTGGTTGGGATGCTCGGGATCCGTTAATGTTACTCCCATTAACGCAAAACTGAGGTAAATTCTTAGCTGAAAAGTCATTTTTTTTTAAGTATCCAGAACAGCCAGTGCGTCCTCTGTGAAAAGAAACAAGATCAACCAATCGTGTTTAGAAAATCCTTAAACTACTTTAATCGACGAATACCCATCCACAGCTCGGCAAATGAAGGATAAACTTCTCCTCAGAGTCGGGTGTTTCATCCCAGGAAATAAAAAAAAAAACACCGTCTCCCTCTCTTTCTCCTCCTCCTTCTTTTATTTTTAAATAAATATATATTAAGCGGATCACCTCAGGAGATCTCTCTCTCTCTCTCTCTCTGTCACGCGCGCATCGCTCACTCACTCAGAACGTCTTGAGGGTGCGCGTGAGCCACGCACGCTCTCTCGCTTTGGCGCCAAACTCTCTCTATCTCTCTCTCTCTCTCTCTTTTTCTCTCGAGCGCGCGCGCTCTCTCCTCTCGAGCGAGCTCGTCGCCGATCAGTCTGGGAGTCAAAAAGGGACAAAAACACTCATTCTCAGCGCTCTCTCTCTCTCCCTCTCGCTCTCTCTTGTTTACAATAAAAAATAGCCCCGGCACGGGAGAATGTCCGCGCGCACGCCACGCGAGTAAGCTGAAGCCGAAGCGCGCGAGCGGTCGCACGAGCGAGAGACTTAAGGCAGGTTTTTTTTTTTTGCTAATGCGGAAAACACTACTGTCCCCCCTCAGGTGCTGTGTCTTCTCATTAGCTGATTCAGGCACAACACGCTGTCTGGTTGACTGGTGGCTGGCAAGGTTTCTTCCCCCACTTACCACTCTGCAGCTTACCAAGTCTGTATTTTTCCTAGAGGGTCAGTTTGTCCTCTGATGAGTAACATCCATAACACACCCGAACAAGTTTTGTCAGATCCAATCATCAGTAATCAGAAATAACATTATGACCGCCTGCCTAATATTGAGTAACTCCCCCCCTTGTGCCGCCTAAACAGTGATGCACTGTGTGTTCTAAAAACTTTCTATCATTAACCTTTTCATCAATTTGATCTAGCGCTTCTATTGAATCGGACTACACAGGCCAGCCTCCCCATGTGCGTCAGTGAGCCTTGGCCACCCATGTCCCTGTCTCCAATTCACTAGTTTTCCTTTCTTGGATCACTTTATGTTCTGTATGTCCTGCAGCCTGGGACCATCCCATAAGATCTGCAGTTTTGGAGTTGTTCTGAACCAGTCGTCTAGACATCACAATTTGGTCCTTCTCAAACATTTTCAATATCTCATTACAACGGACGGTGGAAGTGGGTAGGATATATTAGACAGCAAGTGACCTTTTCTTCTGAAGTTATTGTGTTGAAAGCAGAAAAATGAGAAGAGCATAAGGATTTGAGTGACTCTGAAAAGAGCCAGATATGTCTAGAGGACTGGGTCGGAGCAACTCCAAAACTGCAGCTCTTGAGGAATGTTTGGAGTTGCTCTGGTCAGGACATACCAAAAGTGATCCAAAGAAGGAAAACCGATGAACTAGCGACAGAGTCATGGGCAGGGAAAGCTGACAAAAGCACATGGGGAGCAAAGGCTGGTCCATGTAGTCGACTCCAATAGTGTAGATCAAATTGAGGAAAAGGTTATTGGAGGCTGTGATAGAAAGGTGTCAGTGCATCAGTGCATGTCATGGTGGCAAAAGGAGGGACCTACTTAATATTAGACAGGTGGTCATAGTTATGGTTGATCAGTGTATGTCATACAAGAGATTCACTTACTCACCCACTCATTGTCTATCCTCTATACAGAGTCATGAAGCCTATCCTAGAAGACTTAGGCCATGAGGAGGGGTACACCCTGGACGAGAGTGCCAATCCATCTCAGGGCACTTACGAAGACCTTTAAGCGGGAATCTAACCCGGATTTGGTGGTGCAAGGCGACAATGCTAACCATTAAGCAAACCATGCCAGTGCAAGAGATTCAATAAAAAAATAAAAAATAAATAAATAAATAAATAAATAAAAACAGTCTAAGTTGTCTATGTGTGTTAATTGGTCTGCGATGTCAACTGGTAGACTTTCGGCAGCATGGTGAACACAGCTGTATTGCCAGCCATCATCATCAATTAATAAAAATGAAAAGGCATCAAAATATTCGTTAATTTTTTTGGAATATCTAAAAAGGTAAAGGTTTCTACATGATGAAATAAAATGAAAGGTTGTGTTATTTGTTGTTGTTGTTGTTGTGGCTCAGCCAGCTAGCTGAATGTGACCTCTATCTGCACTGCAACTTTTCCTCAGAATGGAGGTTTCAACTGCAGCTTCATTTGTAAGTAAATTTAATCTCTCAAAACACAAACTACTTATGTAGATTTTTTGCCTATACAATTTAATATCACACAAATTACAATCTACAACATCCATGGTATCTTATAATACACTAAGCTAGATGCATAACACACACACACACACACACACACACACACACACACACACACACACACACACACACACACACACACACACACACACTTTCTCTCCCTCTCTCTCTAAAGAGTAATGATATAAGCACAGTCAATATTTAGTGTGAAAGCACTTTGCTTGAAAATAACCAGTAGTGTAGATACAGATTTGTGCAGTATTATAAGTAAAACAGCTGGAGGTTTTACTGAGTGTGTTGGAAAATATGACTTCTGGTAACTGTTACATTGTTACTATATCTACTTTCTATTTCCTGCAAAACCCAGGAGGCTACATTAGTATTTTTTTGCTTTGATCTGAAAACTGGTCTGTTGTGTAATATTTTGCTTTCTTTCCAGGCATGCAATTATTCTTTGTACTGTTATTTTTTAAATTATTTCTTATGTTATGCTTGGAAATATTGAATGCGTTTGTGTATAATAATGCAGACATGATTTAAAATTTGTACTAAAGAAAGTTTTGGACTTTTGCACAGTACAATACGCGCACACACACACACACACACACACACACACACACACACACACACACACACACACACACACACACACACACACAGCCTGGCAAAAAGAAAAAAAAAACCTGATTTAACTAAGCAAATAGTTCAGAGTCTTCCACTGCACTGATTAATATAATTCAGTAATATGGCAAATAATAAGTTATTTACAGCAATACGTTATGTAACCCTAACTGGTGCAGTAAGTAGCTTCTCATTTTTTAAACAACAATGTCAGAAGAAACATCCTATAGTCATGGCAAAGATGTTACTCTGTTTCAGAAGGGTCAAATTATTGTCCTACATAAAGAAAAGATGACAATTAAGGAAATTGCTGAAACTAATATTGGGCAAAGATTTGTAAAACACATGGCTCTTTTCTGGCTGGCACATGATACTGTAGCATCAACGATGGTGTGACTACTGACATCTTTTAGAGGAAACATAATACTACACATTGCTGCCATAATTCAATTTGAGTTTTCAAAAAGGGCAGAGATAGCAACTGTTGAAGTATGTAGATAGAAACACTTAAAGGTTAAGCAAAGAAAACAACTAAGGACATTTGAAATACCGCGACTGGGTTAAAAACCCTTCGACACATTAATAAAGCCGGTATGCATAGTCTGAAACCATCAGCCTTTGTGGATGAAATGTGGTCAGGAAAAATCATAATCAAACACTTAAATGCTTGTTAAAGTTGGATGGTAAAAAAATAAATAAAAGGAAATCACAATAAAAACTGTTAAACAGCTGTGTGGCTATAAGAAAATCACTTTTTAGTGGGACTAATCAGGGGGAAAAAAGGCTTTGGTTGGCTGGGAAGCATAAAGTTTGCACTTTGGAGTCCGCCACAGCTTATTGTTAATTTAAGCAATTGTTAGAGTTACAACTGACCTCAGTCTACCGTACTATAATTATTTATTGAAATAAACATAAAGCCTATTTCATAGGGAGAATTTAACTTGGCAAAAAAAAAAGAAAGAATAACTAAACCTACATCTGATTGTAATTAGCTAGTTCGCAAGTTTAAGCCTAATAAATAGCTAAGCAATAGCTTAATTAATGTGTGTTTAATTAGGCTGTGTAATATTCATTCATTTATTCATTCTCCATATCGCTTATCCTGTGTAAGGGTCACAGGGGACCTGGGGCGAATTCTCAAGGAGAAGGATGGCATACAGTAACTGTACTATGGATCCCTTCTCAATTCATTATGGCATGAGATGTTTTATTCCTCATGTATTCTTAGTAAAGAACCAGGCATAAATTATAATGTAAAAAATTGCTATGGTATAATTTATAGTATTACACTGAGGCCTGGTTATAGTATATTTTTTGAAAAGTAAAAATAGTGGTGAGGTGGGTTTTTTTTTTTGTGTGTGTTAATATAAGGGGCTATATAAAAGACAGCTAAATCTAGTCAGTGTGAGAACATTATGTGAGAACGTGATAGGTAAAGTCTGACACTCATGCTTTTGTTCTTTAAACCTGTTAAATGACTGAGACTTCATCTGTTCAGACGGTGCAGATTTATTTGCAGGACTGTGAATTAATTCCGTCATTTCCTTTCCATGAGTTTGCTATTAACTCAACTTCTGACGGCTGTTCATTTTGCTTTTGCATTTTTGCGATCATTAGTTTCTAATAAAGAAACACGAAAACTCGCTGGCATACGCCGGTACTTGGCACAATGCACATACCTCACTGTCCTTGAGAAAGTCCATAGTACAGATGGTTATGCTTAATACAGCTTTCCTAAATGCCATCTAATGATCTCCAGGTATGAAAATACCACTACCCACACAAAAACAAGTCAACACTCCTTCACACTTAGGCTAGTGCATGCAGGACAGCGTATTTATATGCAGGCGTTTGAAAGGTCATTTGATGCTATCATGCATGCCAGATCTGCCGCATGTAATTTATCGATTGACTGAAAGCCCGGAGTTTTAAAGGAAAGCAGGTCTTCATTGCAGGAGCCCCGCTTCCAGCCGGTGCCGTTTCTTGAATCGGGTTATGCTGGCTAAGCAGCTGTAATGCGTCTGCATTAGAGGACATTGGATATGCAGGGAGGTAAACGGTCATAGCAAGGGAAAATCAGAAATATTCTGCATAAATCTTTCTTTTTTTATTCATCATCATCTCATTTGGTTGCAAATTTCATGTGTCTACTGTAGCACCAGAAACTGGACTGTGTTCCTCATACCTCAGATTTGTGCATGCATCATCATTAAAAAAGTGCTGATTGCTATTGTGGAGTTTTTCCCCCTCTCTCTGATAGTTTCATGTAACTCATTTGGTTGTCAAAACATTTCGAAAGATTTGCTGAAAACTGCCCAAATCGCACAGCCAAAAAAAGAAAAGAAGAAGAAGAAGAAAAAAAAACATGGACGTACGTATCAACTACCCCCAGGCTGTGTGTGGTAAGCTTAATTCTTTCTTCAACGCACTTAGTCTTTTGGCTCCTTCACCAGCTTTGGGATTGGATTGTACCTGGATCAGCATTTCAGCACACTTAACGGCCAAGGTCCATTTCTGTAAAGCATCTCCAAGATTGCAGATTAAGGACGGCGTTCCAGCCATCCATTAAGTAAGAAATAAAACATGATTGTTTAGAGCTGCTTTAGCATAATTGATAACAGGAGCAAACTTGTAATTGCATACCTTTACACAGCATTAAATGTTACAGCATGCCGATCTTTAATAAATAACCATTTTATCCCTTTTATAATGCAACAAAATGCATATTTTTCAACTAACATGACTATTCATACAGTAGGTATTTATCATATTTCATGATAACGTGAACTGCGTTGCTGACCTTTAATACATTAAACGAGCAGTTCAATGTGGTACAGCAGGAATAAAACACACAGTTTCAGAACAATGTTTTATTCCTGTTGTCGGATTTTATTTAATCCTAGCATAACTGTACAGGATATGAATGACTATACTCTCCCTCAGGATTGTGTTATTTATGCACAGTCAAACAAGTGATATTAACATTCAGTGAAAAACTGCCTCCAGTGTACAGTGTGTAGTGACAGTCTACGACATATACGGCAGGTGTTAATTTAATGCTTGTGATTTTGCAGCGCCACAACAGACGCGGTTTATATGACTTTCAGCTTTCAGCTCAGAATCAGCGAAGACGTACCACTTTTTTAAAATGATTATTTCATTATTTTTTACTTGGCTAAGGATAGCTTGCACACACACACATATTGTTCCTGATGTGTGTATATATATATATATATAACAAAATATTCATAATCTTGGAATAACTGGAAAGAAAACATTAAGCACTTTTTTTAAAGCATGATATGTTTCATGTGTGAACATGGCAGTCAGTCTTTATACAACAAAACAACCTTTATTTAAAAAGCCATGATTTATGGGTTTTGATTTTAAATGGAAGTTATACTCATGAAACAGAAAAGAACATTTAATGTTTTTTTTTATTTTTTTATCCTAAATGTTCAAAGAAAAGTATCTGGTTTTCATTTTACTCAAGGATCAATCGTCTATGAAGCTGTCAGCATCAGTGCCTGATAATGTGCTTGTACTGGCTGCCTCTTATATCCAGCCCGTGTTTTCATCCAGAGACAAATGATCAAAGCCTTCGTCCCTCACTGCTGTGTGCCTCCATTAAGGCCAGCCTCCATTACGGTGAAACGTCTTTCTTTTATTAATAAAAGAAAACATTTTGATATCCAAATTTTTAAAAATGATACGAAGCACGTCTCTCATTTGATGTTTGTCCTGTGTATTTATTTATTTATTTATTTAGTTAGTTAGTTTTTCGATATACAGACGACGCTCTCGGAAAAAAATGCCTTGACTATATAACCTGGATTTTTTTTTCCTTCTTGTTGTTGTTGTTGTTGATGATGATGTTGTTATTGTTATTCGTTTAGTGATTTTTCTTTAATCACTTCAGCTTCCTGAGGAACACAAGGTAGAAGATGCACACAGGATGGGATGCCAGTTCATCCCTGCACACACCTATTTAGAGGTGAAAGGAAACCGGAGGACATAGGGAGATAAGGGAAGAAACTGAGGGAGCTGTGAGGCATCAATGCTACCTGCTACACCGCCAGCTGCCTGACTTTATTATTTATATGAAATTGGAAATTTTAAATAGCATATATAAATAGTTTAGTATTCTTTCCCAGATTTAGCCCAGAATACCGTCGCTGACTGACACACCAGGCATAGAAAAGAGACAAAATTGCAAGGAAGATCTCTAACTCCATTTCTGCACTCCAAGTGCAGCACAGTTAGTTTTTTTGTTTTTCAGCTTGATGACACCCACAATGCCTGAACCATTTATTAATGACTGGAACCATGTGGTATTTGAGCAGGTGAAATCACCAAACTGTGCTGGACTCAGGCCCTCCAGGACCTGCTGTAGACTGTGGGCCCCATTGTGAGTGTAATTACATCTGATTACCTTTTCTAAGTCTGCCTCCACATGCGCGTCTTCTCCCCTAATGAAGCGGCGTGAAATCGTTAAAAAGTAATTGTGCGCACTCGTCCTGGAGATAAGCCGACGCAGTGGGACAAAGCAATCCTGACACAAAGTAGATTTGCTGGCACAGGGATGCACGCGAACCCCTCTGCGACTAATGGCCTGTGAACTTTAATCTGGTGCCTCGTGAGAGCAGGAGGAGGAAGCACGCATATGTTTTGGTGACTTCAAGTCCGTGGAGGCGTAATGGATGTTTGGAAATTTAAATGTTTTAGCAATTTATTTCTGGGTAACTTTATGTCAATATGTGTCTTTTACTTATAGGAATTCACAGTTTGGATTTTAATTGAGTGACGTCTGGGAATTGAAGAAGATTAGTGCCTTATTCTGAACTTGATTAAGGGGATACATCTTTCCCAGCTATTAATGAAACTCATTTTAAATTGAGAACTTTTTAGGAAAAGTGTCAAGAAATCAGCTAAAGACTGTAGAGGGTTTTTTTATGTTATATAAAATATTTTATTTGCTACTGTATAATTACGCAATATCACACAAGAGGGAGTGCTGCTGTACTGATTATCATCACAACTGTGTTTATTTAACCAGTTATTTGGCTCTGACAATGCATATCTTTCCATTGCTGGTATTACTCACTAACCGCAACTGGTGGAGCTGGTGACCGACAGTTAGTGTGATTAACAGGGGAGAACGTAGTTTTAAATTCTTACCTATACTATGTAGCCAAAAGATGAGGAGAATAAACCATGGCGGTGATTGACAGTCCTGAGAAGCGTACGAGATTTACTTTAAATATATACACTTATATAGACTTACTGTATATATACACTTGTTCCGCTTAAGGTTATCTGCTAACTTTAGGGTTCCAGGGTTGACTCCCAGTTGAATAGCAATAAATGTGAGTGTTCTACATAGGGTGTACTATGCTTTGTTTTACACACAAAGTAGTGCCCTTGAACAGGGGTTAGAGAGGGATTTGGGATTCAGTCTTGTGTTAGAAGTTAGTTAGCTTTGTAGCTCACATTCACTATGATTACAACAACATGGATGGTTCAGAGGTAATCCAGGACGATTTGGAAGCAGTTATTAAGGAGACAAAGTGATCTTTAGGATGACATAACGTTCAATCAAAGGTCTTTCCCTTCATGACTGGTTTTGAATGTGGGTTTTTAGCAGGTAGCTGCTCTCTCCTTCGTACTATGGAATATAATGACCTACTTTCACCCATGCTGGTGACTGTGTGTGTTAAGCAGAATGAATGATTGTAAGGACACCTAATAATAATGTGAAGTGATACATGTAGTTAAATGTCCAGATGCTGTTATGCTCTATATTACCACTCGTGGAATGTGTCTAACTGTTGTATATTGTAAATCATTAATAGTTTTTTTTTCAAGACATCCTACAGTAACTTCCTTTCAATTGTTGTGAAATACGTTTACATTTAGAATCACACTGCGCTCATCAAGGCATTTTACAGGCACTGTAGACAACACCATGGAACTATCAATCATTAGAAAGTAAAATTTAATGTTACTGATGCGGCTAAATAGCTTTGTCAATATTTGTTTAAATGTACATTGCCACTAATCACTGAGTTCAAACGTGACATCATCGATGTCCCCATCAAAGCAGCTGAACTTCTGGATGTTCTAGATCAGCACCATGGACAGAGACCTACAGTAAGTTTCTCAGCAAACCACATACTACAATTCATTACTGCCTTTTCAAAAACCTAGTGGATATGGTTACAAAAGCTGACCTACGATTGTCATCTGAGATGCATGTAGAGATTAAATCTTTGTTCCACAATCAAAGATAAAAAAAAGATAAATAAAAAAATAAATAAATAAATGAAAACATGACAAAGCTGTAAAGCTTCATTATAGCTCTTATCCTGATAAAACACCTGGTGAGATTGCACTGATTAGTGTTCTGATTGATCTGCTGGCTCAGAGGCTTTAGATGCTAAGGTCTGGAGGTGGAAAGACTGAAACACAGCTCTGGAAAGAGAAATGGAGAGCGAGAGAGGAAAGCATAAACATAAAATAATACGGTGGTACTCGTGAGAAATGCAAAGATCCGTCAGAGTATTGATCAGAAGAGTGAATGTAAAGAGAAAAATGATGTGTCACAAAAACAAACAAAGGTCACACTTGTAAATCTAATGTCTCCGTCACTGTTCTTGCTCTCTCTTATTCTCTATTGGTCTATGTTTCATTCTCTTTGTCTTTCATCACTGTACATCTTCCCCTATGATAAAACCTCTGATCTCTGTGCAAAACAGGTTCGAATATTTGCCCAAGCACAAATCCACCTCTCCACTTTAACGCTTCATTTGCTTGGCCTCTAGCATTGATTATTGGCGAGTATTGTTAAGTTTGATTAGGCAACAATTGTTTCAGCAATCAACAATTGTGATTGCATAATCAGCTGGACCACAGAAACAGTTATATAATGTGTTGTAATTACATGCTATTGTTATTTGTAATAATATACGTATCTGCATTCTCAGTGAGGTGGAAATACAAGAGGGTTCCAGTCCATCACAAGACACCATGCGCATACTGTACACATTCACGCCTTTTATTTAAAATATGAGTAACTAACTTCAATTGCCATGTTTTTGGAAGGTGGCAGAACCCTGGGAAATCCCGGGTTCCTCTCTCCTGAGGTGACAAAATTAATCCATTATCCTGGCCTCTCTGCCTTCATTGTGTAGCTTACTCTATAGTGTAAAATGATATCAAAAGGTTTAAATCTCCCTGGATGCATCTTATTAATGTGATATAGATGTCCTGTAATAAACTGGCAAATAATATCTCCAGCCGGAGGAGCTTTTGCAAAACTGAACAGTTTTCAGTGCGGCACGATGGTGTAGTGGTTAGCACTGTCGCCTTGCACCTCCAGGGTATGGGTTCGATTCCCAGGCAGTGCTTGGTGGGTTTCCTCCAGGTGCTCCGGTTTCCTCCCACAGTCCAAAGACATGCAGATTAGTTCATTGGTGTTCCCCAATTTGCCCAAAGTGTGTGAGTGAGTGTATGTATCTGCCCTGCGATGGGTGTACCCTGCCTCGTGCCCTAAGTCTCCTGGGATAGGCTCCAGGCCCCATGTGAACCTGAATACAGGATAAAGCGACGGGATAAAGGCTTTACAGGATAAAGGCAATGAGTGACAAAACTTTGCTGTCTTGTCACAAGACACAAGCACATTTCATTTTACAGTGGAACCTCGGATTGCGAGCAACGTGGTTTACGAGTGTTCCTCAAACTGAGCAAAGATTTTAAATAAATTTTTATTCGCAAACCGAGCAAGTATTAGTTTACAAGTGCCGAGTATCATGTATCACACATGCGACTCTTATTTTGACACTGAGCGTCACGCTCTCTGTGGAACGAATAATTTGAGTTTTCATTATTTCTTATGGGAAATGGTGATTTGGTTTACAAGTGTTTTGGAATATGAGCCCACTTCCGGAACGAATTATGCTCGTAATCCAAGGTTCCACTGTATAACACTTTATAATTATGATGGCCATTCACAGTATGTAAAACTGGGATTTTTGATTGTTCAGAATAAAAGAACAGAGTTATAAGAGTAAAAAATTCCTTTATTTTTCTATGTGACTACTTTTCACTTTACTGCACTTTTCCCAACTTGGATATCGTCAAGGTGGAAAGTTTTCTCAGTACACCGGGGCCATGATCCGACTCCCTGTCTAATACACATCTTAAACACTGGCCTCCCAGGAACTCCTTTAATGGCAGAAACATGGAAATGGATAGAAGCGAGCTCAGGAGGATGTGGCAGTAAGTTCCTGTAATGCGCAAGTGGTATTGGTGAATGATTGTGTGTACATTTCACACAGATGGATGCGTCTCTTCCGCATGTTGCTGACACGTTATCAAGGATCAGGCGTTCCACTCGCTGAATGTTCACTGGAATGACTGCGGTGCGTACAGTGTTCTTTGCACCATTCAAATGTTTTATTGCAGTCTCCTCACCGAGCTGTGCTCAAAGTCTTCTGTAAATGTCCATCAGTTTTATATCTTCATTTACAAGAAATTGTCTTGTAATGACCAGTCTCAGTTTGACTTGAACACCCCACGTAGAATATTACTCCACCATTCCAAACGAAAAGTCAGACACTTATACCATATAAAGGCGGAACGTTAACATCAATCAGCTTCTATGCAATTTAGCTCTAAAACTCTGTCCTGATTATGTGTGCTTGCGCAGGTTTATTCGACGGTGGATTATAATTGGACGCCGCAGCTGTGTGCTGTTCTGAATGCTCTACCAAGGGAGACGGACTGGCTCTCGAAAATCCACTTCCATCTGTGGGTATACACTCGCACCATCATAATACAAACACTCCATGATATAATGAGCCTGAGCCAACATATTTAAATTGCCTCCCACTCTGTTGCCTCAGAGAATGGCAATGATGTGCGATGTGCATCTCCACATGTTTATAGTAACTTCATCTCATGGTGTGTTTCAGACACAAGTACACATGCTTATAACACACACACACACACACATGTCTAGATGAATACATACACAATTGTACACCTCCAGACACAAGTTTGCGCACAAATACACACTCACAAACACAACCAGAGGGCCACCAAGGGACCTGAGATTGCAGCTATAACATCTGGGGACACAGCTGCTGTGAGAAATGGCCACTACATGTGAAACAGCTGGGTGTCTCATTTACACCAAGACACTGCACTACAAATACACACAAAGACACACACACATGGACACACAATAATCTACACTTAAGATCATATTAAAATAACGTATGGCTGCTTAACACACAAGCAGATGTTTACATAAAACATTGGAGTATTTTTATGCTTTATTAGTGTGTAGGTGTTAAACAAAGTCTGCATCACTGTTAGAAGGTCATTGGATTGAAAAGGATGAGGAAAATATGTTGGAAGGCACAACAGAGGAAGGAAAAGAGTGGGTTTTTAAGCTCGTCTGTCTTTACTTGCGATCGTGCTGATGACTTCAACATCACTTAAGATCATGTCTTACATACTGTACTGTATGTACTGTGAGGAATAAAACCCTCCATGGCATGCTGCTATAGGAAATAAATCAGTGGCATAACACCACCTTGTCACTGATTTCTTTCCTATAACAGCATGCCATGGATAATTAAAAAAAAAATTAAATTAATAATTTTAAACTGTTTATACTGTAGTTACAGTTAATGTTGTTAATTTAGTTATCACAACAATTCATTCTTCAATAACCTTCATTGCACATTTTTAATTTTATGTAAATTTCCACAACAGTTTCTATATGATCCATATTTGTACTGCCAAATATTCTATATATATATATATATTTTTTTACAGCTAAGTTTTTATATGCATATTATGTGTTATTTGGTTATAGTATATGTTATTTGGATATCAATTGGATTTAACATCTTCACTAAGAAAAACAACAACAACTGGAAATGTGTTTATTTGCACTAATTATTGAATTGGGGCATTAACAACAACTACAACCAATTTTTTTAGGCCCCAGTGTAGGCCTCTACCAAATGGTTGAGATGTCAATTCATGGTAAAAAAGTATAATATATTATACTTTTTACCATTTTTTAAACCATACAGTACAGACCAAAAGTTTGGACACCCCTTCTCATTCAAAGACTTTTTTTATTGTGTTCTTTATTGTGTTCTTTAGCCCAAACGCGTCTCTTCTGCTTGTTGCCTGTCCTTAGCAGTGGTTTCCTAGCAGATCTTCTACCATGAAGGCCTGATTCACACAGTCTCCTCTTAACAGTTGTTCTAGAGACGTGTCTGCTGCTAGAACTCTGTGTGGCATTGACCTGCTCTCTGATCTGAGGTGCTGTTAACCTGCGATTTCTGAGGCTGGTGACTCGGATGAACTTATCCTCCTCAGCAGCGGCGACTCTCGGTCTTCCTTTCCTGGGCCGGTCCGCATGTGAGCCAGTTTCTTTGTAGCGCTTGATGGTTTTTGTGACTGCACTTGGGGACACTTTCAAAGTTTTCTAAACTTTTTAGACTGACTGACCTTCATTTCTTAAAGTAATGATGGCCACTCGTTTTTTTCTTCACTTAGCTGCTTTTTTCTTGCAATAATACAAATTCAACCTCTTTGAATGAGAAGGTGTGTCCAAACTTTTGGTCTGTACTGTGTAATACGTTTTACCATTTTTTAAACATTAATATAATATTCTATATTTTGTTTTAATCTTCTATAGCTATATTTTCTATAGCTAAAGGTTTTCAATATTTGATTCTTATTTTATTCCATAATTTAATTCCTATTAATAATCTTGTTTTATAAGGTCACAGGCAGTCGTATAAGCATTTCACTGCATATCGTACTGCGTATGACTGTATATGTGACAAATAAAATACGAATTTGAAAGTTAAAGTAAGCAGTCACCTAGCTGAATAAGCAACATGCATGAATGCTACCTAAGACTTTAACACACCTTAACATGACATATTATCCAAGGCAAAACAAACTGATTAAAAAACAATATAAAAAACTTCTATGCTATCTCTGGGGAAAAGTTTAGAATTCTAAAACTGACTTTTTTAACATTAACAGTCATGTTTTAAAGCATCAAAAACAGTTTATTGTAAAAGTAAGTTATTATTTTTTATCTTATTAAAGTCCCATTTTTTGCCACGTAGTCTTAAAGAAGAGATACAGTACAGTCCTGAACTCGCACCAGGCCATTTCCACATGATTGGGCCATTAATGGAGTTCCTGGGAGGCCAGAATTGTAGATGTGACGCAGGCAATCTGATCAAGGCTCTGGGGTACTGAGAAAACTTTCTACCTTGATGGTATCCAAGGACTAGTGTAACTCTGGGATATTTAGAAAAATAAAGGAAGTTTTTAATTTCATAACTGTATTGTTTTTCTGCACCTTCAAAAATCCCTTTAAAAAAAGGGACTTGAACACCCGTTGTAGTGATATGGTAAGAAGAGCAACTGAATAATCAGAGATTATTCAACATCTCATTAACATTACATCTTCTTTGTTGAGGAACATCAAGGTCAAAATAATTCTCTTTAATCTTTAGCTATATTTTACCATCCTATACTGTATATTTATGTTTAGCTTTTATGTCATTAAATGTCTACGAACACGCAAGTTTAGTAGGGTGCGATAAAAATAAATAAAAATGTAAAAAAAAAAAAAAAAAATTTTTTTAAAGATATACCCGTACCTGGAACAGCCTTCGAGCTGAGTCGGCCATAATGCTGTTGCTCAGTACGTAAACTCTGACAACTATTTCAATCAATAGACACTCAGCACACACACCAAATCCAACATAAGCTTCAACTGCCAGTGAACCTTCCTCCGACTAATCGGCCTTAATGCAGACGTCCTCACACTTCCTCTAATATTGCCATCCTGGGGAAGATTTAGGCTCCTAGAACGTTCTGGAAAGAAATGCTGTATTGGAGAACTGTCGCGCCACCCCCACACACTGTCTGCATCTGACAGCTCAGTCAGCTTTAGCTTCAGCCAGGGAAAAATCTATATTAGTGGTGGCCAAAATGCATTAGCACATGTAAGCCATGACAAATCAAAACTACTTTTTTTTTTTCTCTCTTTCTTTCTAACAGTGCCACTGGAATCTAAAAAGGTCCTTTTCCGCTGTTTCACTTAGCACCTTTACAGTGTGTGCGTGCAGTAGTGCAGCACTGCTGATGATAAACACCAAAATCACAGTGTATCTCAGTGGCTTTTGGCTTCAGCAGCTTTACTTGAACAATAGCATGAATGCTCGCGGTGGTTTCAGGTATTAAATCGATGTGCATTATGAGAGACTCCGCTGTGCTCTCAGGTGTAATGATGCTGCAGCAAGCTCAGGTTGTTATTAAATACAGTTCAGTATTAAACTTCAAGTCTGGATTTCAATATTACTCCACAGTATTCCTGTCTCCTCCTGTCTGTCTCTATTTATACTTCCTTTATTTATATCCGAGCTTAATTGTACAAAGTGAGCACATATTAGAAAAGGCTTTTAAGGCCTCACTGCTTTGGAAGACTCATTCAGGGAAAAAAAAAAAAAAAGTAAAAGTAGACTAAAATATTTGATTATCATGATTAAAATTTTAGTCGTTGCTAACCAGACTAACCAGTCTAAATCTAACATTTACAAAATGACTGAAATATGGAAAGCGGAGGGGTGTTCAAGTCAAACTCGGACTTGTGATGAAATTTCTGGTGAGGCAAAAAAAAATAATAAAAATTGACATTTCCAGAAGACTGCAAGCCCAGTACGGTGATGAGACCCTTAGCAGCAGTAAAACATTTTGATAGTGCAGAGGTTTATAAAGAATAAGTGATTGAGGATCCCGGTTGGGGTGGCTCGAAGCCCACTGCAGTCGTTCCCGTGAACATTCAGCGAGTGATAACTAACACACAGTATGATTTCAGAACAGTCCCTGTTATCCATTACCACCCAAATGAGGATGTGTTCCCTGTTGAGTCTGGTTCCCCTTCAAGGTATCTTCTTATTGCCGTCTCAGGGAGTTTTTCCTTGCCACTGTCGCTGTCATTCTCAGCTTGATCATCAGGGACAATCTCACCATTTTGATTCATTTACATTCACATTTCATACAAACTTCCATAATTCTTTTGATTGTGTAAAGCTGCTTGGCGACAATGTCGATTGTTAAAAGCGCTATACAAATAAAGTTGACTTGAATTGAATCCTTAATGGACAGATAACTTGCCCCCAACTTGAACTTGCACACAATCACTCACCAACACCACTTGGACTTTACAAGAACTCTGAAGTTGGGAGGTATTGCCACATCCCTGTACAGTCCTGACCTCAATCCAAGCCATTTCTACATGTTTGGGTCATTAAAGGAGTTCCTGGGAGGCCAGTGTTTCAGACAAGAAGCAGGCAATCTGATCATGGCTCCAGTATACTGAGGAAACTTTCTACCTTGATGGTATCCAAGCACTACTTGAATGCCAGGATAAGTGCATTAGAGGAGTCGGGGATTATATAGAGAAATAAATGGAGTTCTTACTCTCACAACTGTTTTTCTGCACAGTAGTACTTGAACGCCCCTTATCCAGTTTAGCTTGCAAAATTATTCTGGGTACATGCAAAGAATAAAACACTAATAAAACTATCAAGGTTGGGCTGATGTAAGTTATTGTTGACATTTATTTGTACAGTAGCAACCTATAAAAGCACATTACATTTGTTAATTTTTACAAAATTGAATATACAAAATGCTCTTATTATTATTTTTATTGAATGAATAATTTATTGGTTATGATTTATATTATAGCCACTATAAAATATTAGCTACAGTTATCTATCTCACCATCCACTCTTTTAAGCCAAATAAATAAATAAATAAATAAATAAATAAATATCAGATCAATAATTACAGTAGCTTGTCATGTTTACTGAAAAACTGCAAAGCATTCCATTCTAAAACTGTTCCATAATGACATTAAGACATCAAGAGCAATGTTAAGGACATACGAGCTTCTCCGGACTGGACAGACATTATCTCACAAGGATGCAAAAGCTGCATAGAAAAATGCTTTCCAGCTATGGAGCGATGTCTCTCAGCCCTTCTCTGTATCAGTATAGCATTAACGACGGCTTAAGTATCAAATGCTTTTAGGTGGAACAATTTGTAATTGTACATCATTAACAAATATGACAAACTGTTCCTCTTTCAGTCTTATATTTCCAGTGATGCTTTTTTTTCCTTCCACTATTTTTAAACGTCAACACAATTCACTTTGATGAGCGTTTTCACAGCATGACAGTCTCCACTGTCTTTACTCAGCAAGCCTGACTGAGTCTCCTTCACCGAAGACTACATTCATTAGACGAATCGAGTCCGTATGAGCAGCACCACTGTGTCGCTCTCTTCATGACATCTGGCTTCCAATGCCTCTCTAATTGCTCTTTAAGAAATGTGAAGCTCATTCCGCATCTGTGCTCGTCATAACTGGCTGCATGTATCATCGCCGTTCAGATCCCACTCAGCTTTTCCATTTCAGGACACGCACTTTAGCAATGGCCCACTAACTAGATTTAATTCACTTTTCCCGCTTTTGTGCACTCCCTTTTTAATAATTTCTTTTTAATAAGAGAATTTGCAACTTGTGGTAAGATATTGGGAGCAAAAATTTAATCCAATGTGGTACCACAGGGGAAAATAAAAAATTAATGATCAAAGTGTCGATTGAAGCTCTGTATTCTGGAGTTTTCTCCTAGATGTACTGTAGTCATACCAATAAAGCTATCCTATTATTGCTTTTGCGAGTGTTGCTTCTTAAGGGCTTAATCAAAACTGTAAAAAAAAACAAAATTTATGTACAGTAAAGTCCCCCCCCCCTAAAAGGAGCAAATGAGGAATAATACAGTCACCAATATAAAGAAATGGTCCTTAACCCTTTAACACATAACAATCTCCAGTATAGCCCTCGTCCAAATGGTTGAGATGTTGCTTCATGGTAAAACTACCAATCTTTACAAAACACACAAAACAAACAAACAAACAAACAAACAAACAAACAAACAAACAAACAAACAAATAAATAAGTCACATAAAATGCTAACACAAATGTTTTTGGAAATTAGAAAAAAAAATTTTTTTTTTTTTTTGCTTTTTCTTAAGTATACTTTAAAACATACCTCAATCTCAACCAAGTGGTAGAGATGGCTCAATCATGTCCAGTTCAAAACTTTTTTCAACAAGATACAGTGACTCAAATTGGGCTCTGCCAAAAAAGTTGAACAGAGTGATAAACGGCTAACCTCGAGTTACTTATGGGTTTTAAAGGTAATGTACCATCTATTGACAAAGGTAGCTGCATTGATTACTGGAAATGAATCCAATGTTAGTATCAATATACCTCTCTATTATTTCTATGTTCAATTTCTCAGTAATGGTACATTTTGCCTGGATACATCATCAAGCAACAAACTAGCACTAGAATGGTTAAACAAACAATATATTAGGTAATTCATTATAACTATATTCCTTGTGTTTCATAGATGCCTTTAGTTTTCCTTTCAAATATTAGGCAGTATTAGACTGGGGAAACATTTCCTTTCAACTGAGACACTAATGAATCCCATTCATTTACTGTACTTTTATATTTATTAATGAGTATTATCTAAAACATATTCAAATAAGATAGAATCCAATCCCTAATAGTTTAGTTTTCTTGCATGCCACTTGTATTGAACTTTAACTTCTGTGGCCAACGTTTCCTCTGAAAACACTCTGTACTTCCCTTTGAATATTTACATTTAGGTATTTGGCAGAGGCTTTTATCCAGAGCAACTTACAAAAGTTCTTTGAAGTTTCTGTCACTGGGTAGATCCTTATACTGGTTGTTGTTGTGGAATATTGACCTACAGAATTATTTAGGAGAATTGGTCAAAACAAGGTTTTTTTCCCCCCTATCCAATGCCTGGCAATCCACTTTCTGTTTGAATCAACCTGGACAGAAGACAGATCTGATCTTCACACAGTTCTATGATCTTTTAGCTGGACATAGCCTTGTTCTCATTAATCTTGGAGAACTGGAGCATTTAATGTGTGAAAAAAATTCTGAGCTAATCAAAGCCTGTGCCTCTGAGCCTGTAAAAATACATCTCATCCTGGCCCTTTTCATTGTGTCTGTTAAATTTAGAATATATCATCAGATATGTTCTGTATAATAATGTGCCAAGACCTGTGGAAAAGTCAGCTTTTCACAGCTTGTAGAAATAAACAACTAAATATAGTTGCAAGCAACAATGAGCGGGCCCAAGCACCCTGCTCCTTCACCACCCGAGCACACCAGAAGTGGGCACAGTGTGAGCATGCGTTTAAAGGGGACATCATTATGGCATAAATTTAGGATATTGGGAATTTTATTTCAGGCCCTTTAAAACGCCCTGGATGCTGGAAAAAAAAGCATCACACAATGATCGTGTGTCACTGAACATGATGTCACTCAATATGAAGTCATTCAATATAATGTCACACAGAAAGTTATTAACCACTTTTCAGCATACCGTAAGTTTAAGGCATCGTCATGGCTGACCCGTTTGAGATATCAAAAATCCCTTCGCAATTTGGCATCCTCAATGTCTTGAGATCACATACGCCTGGTTTGGTGGCAATCATATAAATTCCCTAGAAAGAGTGTATCAAATAGCATTGAGTGTGACAGTTGTTTGCAAAACAACCCAAAATAACTGTTGAGTAGAGCATATGACATATAATGTGAAAGTTGCACATAACATATAATGTGAAAGTTGTTCATCCCAATGTACCGGTTTGCAGCAAAATCTTGTGTGAAAGACACATGCCACACCCAGGGCCCAGACTCTCCGGCATCCTAATGGCAGCAGATTCCATGTCTGCCATTTTCCATGATTGCCACTTGGCAAAAAAAACCCCGAATGTTGGAAGAAATTAAATCCTTAGAAGAACAAGAGGGCCCTTACATAGTATGACATAATAGGGCTGATATCATAGTGCTTGGACCCTAAATAGACCATTTCTCTGGTTTGTAATGTTGACAATAATGACTGTAATAGTTTTATGACAACTGGAAACAGCCAACTGGTCAGATAAAAAATATTGGATATTAGAGGTCTAAAAGACATTAGATATGGGGATAATTAGTTACAGAACAAATTATTTTGTGTGGCAGTTCATGTATTGTCAGGTAGTAGCATGTTGCTGTTCCTCTATATTCCTATAGGGGGTGTTCACACATTGGCAGGCAGTGTGACAGGCATCCTGTTTGTTAGGAGCAAATTATTTGCTAAGTTTGTTTAAAATTGTGACAAAATCAGGAAAAAAATCTGGATTTTTATAAAATTATGATACTTATAGAATAGTGATACAAATAGAACCATCATGTAGGTATCGTGAAAATATCATACTGGGTGGTCCCTAGTGATTCCCATCTCTACTGGACATGTAGCTCTTCTTTAATAAACATAGTCAAGCTACCCTGCAAATACTGAATGCACTAGAGCTTTGAGCAACCTCCTTAACCTCTAACTGATAAGACAGATATTCAGTTTTCCTTTAAGGTGATTTAGACACAAAGATTAATTTAAAAAAAGCTACAGTTCAGCTACAGATGATGAATCTGGGTTAAAGGTTAATTTGCTGAGCACCATTTGGACCACCATTTACTGTCAAGACAATATGTGCACATTTTGCACAAAAGCTATAATGAAGGACGACGAGATGAGAAGCGAGGTGAGAAGGGATTCAGGACTTTATGGCTGGTTTTAGTAGCGGGAGGAGGCGTGATGACCTCATGGGATGAGGAGAGCTCCTAAAAGTGCACACCTGTTCTGTTTCAGTGACTCTTTTATGTTTTTTTTTTTTTTTTAAACTTTTGGACGCGCTGTCTTTTTTTTCCTCTCTGAGTGCCTGTTATTATCGCAGTCGGAATTGTTTTCTACCTATCATTTTCTCTTCTCCTGTCTCTTTTCTCCATCCTTCATTACACAATGTCATTTTTAGTAGCCTGTACTAAGCATGTGTATCTTCTTTGTTTTGGATTAGCAGGATAAGACTCATAGCTCATTGGCTCCCCTCTATATTCATCGCAGCTTTATTATTATTATTATTATTATTATTATTATTATTATTATTATTATTATTATTATTATTATTATTATCCATGATCAATGTTTCCAACATGCAGAAAACCATGTGTGCTTAAGCTTCTGCTATGACAAGCACACCAGAAAATCATTCACAGAGCTCGCAACGACTAAATCAGAAACAGCGGAATGAGATAAAGTTGCAAATATCCTGCCTGTCAAAGCTGAGCAGAGCCTGTTCTACATTATTAAACAAGCCACAAGCACATGCATTGTATTCATTTTAAAATGAAAAGAGCATGATAAGCATGGTGGATAGCCACTGTAAAATTATGGTGCTCATAAACAAAGCATAGGGTGCATATGGTGCTCATAAACAGAGCATATTATGTAAATTATATAAAGGAAAAAAAAAACTTGTGTGCATGTTGTTTTATGTAGGTAAATAATTAGTATGCCACCCTGCATTACTTAACCATCTTAGTGTGTTGTAGTAGAATAAGGTTAGCATTTATTGTACTATACAGTATGTTTTACTTAAAATTTCCTTCTTTTTTTTTTTTTTTTTTTGCATCTTATTCACATTCTCATTCATTAAGTCAGGCAAGACATGCCTACATTTGTCAAAAAAAAAAAAGTACTGTTATGTGTTACATTGTTGTGTCTGTCATGTAGCTTTTTGTTTGCACATTTGCACGTGCACTTTGTCTATTGTGTATTTTTTGTATAGAATTTGATCGTTTTTTTAGGTTAACTTAAAAATGACTTTGACTTTGACTTGACTTTGTTTGATACAATAGATGACGCCAAAACAGTAGCTCATTTTTTTCTCAAGCAAGTTTGCTGGTGAAATCTAAAAATAACAGGATATTGGTGGTTAAGGCCCTTCTGTAGGGTACTAATCAGTGCTGTGGGTTGGAGGTTCAAACCCTGACAATGTCGACCTGCCCTAAAGTTCCTTAAATCTATCTGTTCTAGGGATGCTGAATCTGCTTCCTAACTGTAACAGGCAAAAAGAATTGTAATGTCCTGTAATATGTTAGTGCAATGTAAATTATAGTGGAAACAAGCCTGGTTTTAAGTAGTAACTAGTGCATGTATTCAATACAATAACATAATAATAATAATAATAATAATAATAATAATAATAATAATAATAATAATAATAAAACCTTACAAATATCGACTTAAAAAAATAAGTTGAAAACCTGAAAGATTTTGAGGAAATGAAAATTCTGCTTGGGCGGCATGATGGCTTAGTGGTTAACACTGTCACCTCCAAGGTCCAGGTTTGATTCCCACCTCTGTATATGTGGAGTTTGGTTGGTTGGTTGTTTGGTTTCCTGTGTGTACTATGGTTTCCTCCCACATTCCAAAGACATATAAGATGGCGTTCCCTAATTGCCTGTAATGTGAGCGTGTGTGTGCCCCGCAATTTGTCTCCTGGTATAGGCTCCAGGCCCCGCGCGACCCTGTATATAGGATAAAGCCGTATAGATGATGAGTAAGTGAGTGAAAAAATTCTGCTCATCAGGATTTACAGCTACAAATGTGTCTTTATTTTCTACCAAACAAAACGTAGGAAAGTTTTCCACATTTGCTTGTTTCTGCGGTCATTCTAGGCACGTTTTCTCCTCTCCAATTATATTTATAGAAACATAATTTTAATAATGAAGCAGCATTTATACAGCCAACAAGAATGTACGTTGTGTTGCTGTTACTGAATGAAATCACCAGTCAGAATCTTATGAAAAATAAACAAAACAAACAAACAAACAAACAAACAAACAAACAAACAAACAAACAAACCGACAGTATTGAATCTGCGTTCAGAGCTTTCCTTCTGTCAGGTTTCCTCCTTCGAAACCATTCAAAAACTACAGCAGGTTATCTTGAATTGACTGAAAAATCACTACATGTACTGTACTAAAAGGGAACAAAAGGGAAAATATCACCAATATGAATAAACATAGGTCTATGATAAAAAAACAACAACAACAAAAACTTTTTTATTGTTAAAAACTTAATTATAGTTGAAAATTTGTCAGATAAAAATTTATTCTGCAAAATACTCACTGGGAAATAAAGATTCTTTGAAGATAATTTTATATTTAAGTCTATTCCAATCATTGAAAATGTAGTGGTGAAGTCAATTTTAGCCATTAGTCATTTAGTCATTTCAATTTAGACATTATTTAGGCTTTTACCACCACCATCACCACTTTATAGTTTTTTTTTTTCATTACCTGACTAGGTACTGGAATTTAAGCTTGTGACACAAAAAAAAAAAAAAAAAAAAAAAAAAAAAATTGTGGTTCCAAGTTTTGTTTTATGAGTTTTTAACTGAATAAAATTTTCAAACCAAATTTACCGTAGATGTCGACTGTGAACACTTAGAACTTCATTAAAACAGGTCAAAGGTAACAAGTATTTTTGTGCTTATCCTTCTTAATGTAGTCCTTCCTTAATCAAAAGTAGTGAACTTCCAGGATCTGGGAGTGACTTCAGGTTATGAGGTCTCAGGTGGGGTTGTGCAGATTACCTTGTGGTGAAGGTACCAGTAAGGTTTCTTGTAAACCTTTTTCATGGCTGCCCCCTTGATCCATGGAAATGGTTCTGGTCTTTCCAGCTTACAGCAGCTAAAGCTCCCTGGTTTGCAGTATGCAGTACCCGCTCGTGTGAGTGGTGGTGTAGGGTATCATAGGTTACCATCTGCTCCTATGCTGATTTGATGCTGTACTGCTTTGAGGCTGTGCTGCTCTGCTTTGTTGCTTCACTGCTTTCCTGTTAGCTCTGTGCTTGCTTTCTTGATCCTTACGCGGTTTCCCTGCGTCACATTTCACTTGCTCCAGATGCACATTCTCTGTGGCTTTGTGCATAACTTCTTTGCTGTGCTTAGGAGCGACTGTGGGAAAATATTTATCAGATTAACTCGCTTACAGGAATGATTAAAACTGTGGTTGTTAGTTAGCATATTTCAGGAGCATCCCCATGTTCTCTAGGGCCTGGGGCGACAGTGTTGTGAGATATTACAGTACGTTGCTGTGGTTGGTACTTGGTGTGATCTGTTGGGAAGTGGAATTTAGTATTGGTTTGTAACTTATAGAATGGTCATTGGTTCTCCATTCAAAGCTACTCCAGATTGCCCCGAGTATATTGCCAATGGACCCCTTCAGGTATCTTTGGGGTACATGTGGGTAACCACTTGAGTAGTTGATTAACTACACCTAAGTAACGTTGTAGAGAGCGTTGCGTGAATGCTAATGTCATTACAAACCTAAATGGATTGTTATTTTTTATTATTATTTTTTTAAATATGGACATATATGGAAATTTGCATCTCTGCTAGTTTACTTTTATTCATTCAAAAGGCCTGTGATTGCACAACAACCTTTAGGGCTAATCTGTGGATTGAATGGTTTTCTCCACTACAGCACTACCACTCCAATTATGTATCATAGTCATTGTGGTCCCATGCAGGGAGTCTTACTGGTTGATGGTTCTCATGGGTTTCCAAAGTGGCACAACAGCAACGCATTCACCGTGTCATCTGATGATGCCAAGAGTCTAGCCAAACACAGGTGTTTATGAGGTGTTTATGTATGTGAAAGAGGGCAGATAGCGCTTTACACTGCCCTCAGAGCTGAGCTGGCTGTAGGATAGAAAACAGCTGGTTGTTTGAAGTGAACTGGACAATTTTGGAGAAAAAGAACTCAAACTAATAACCACTCGAAACACCCGTTTTGCTAACAGTGCATCATTTTAGTAAGGTACCAGCATTCAGACAAAGCTACCCACGATAGTTTATGAGCTCTGTTTGTTTTTATACTGTTTTTTTTATTATTATCCAAGTAATGTAGAATTTAAAGTTTAAGGGTCTTGTTGCTGTTAAGATGTCAGCATTGGCACTACTGAGATTTGAACTCACAACGTTCCTGCCACTAGTGCGCAACCTTTTACCACTCGGATATACAGTACTATGTAAAAGCCTTGAGCCCCCCCATCATTTCTTGATATTTTGAGCTATTGTTTTTATGCACTCTTGAGGAATACTACTCCAAGCCTTATGAATAACTTTTTTTTGTCTCTCATTTTCAATCCAGTCCCTGTACCTGAGCAGTTTCAGAGAAATATACATACATATATACATATATACATACATATATATATATATATATATATATATATATATATATATATATATATATATATATATATATATATATATATATATATATATAAAGAACTGGCCAACAGAACAATTTTAGGAGAAAAAGAACCCCGAAATCAAACAAATAACATCCAACATCCATTTTGCTAATAGTGCATCCATGTAGTAAAGCACCCACATTCTTTTTATCCAAGTAAGTTTAGTAGTTTCAGTCCAGTTCCTAAAAAAAAAAATCATATAACTTAAGGCATGAACCAGTGAGAAGCAGGTGCAGATGATGAGAGACGATCAGGCCTGTGATTAGTAACCCGGTGATGCTGAATGAGTGGTTGGATCAGACGAGAGGGGAAATGAGGTCGCTGCTGAGGTTGTCTTTATAGACTTTTTCAGCCTGTCACAGTAAAGTATTCGTTCCCATTTCTTTCATTTCGTCGACACCATTTAATTTAAATGAATACGGAGAAACGAGAGGTGGCGCAAGACTTTTGAACTGTATTCAAAAATAAATCTCAGAATTGTGATCTACAATCTTTCTCACTCCCCATGCAAACACACTCTCAGTTTATTATCAGGCCATAAAATACCACAAAACGTTTTCACACACACGGCTGCACTTTTTTCCCCCTCACGGTGCCATTCTGCGCCATGGTCTGCATAACAGCAGCACTGATCCAGGACCCAGAGCCAGCCCTCGCTATCGCCGTGTGAATACGGCAGCCTGGATGTTAAGCCTCCTACACAAACAGAGTATTCAGCGCAGCAATTACACCCCACTAACTCATCAGCCGCAGCCAAACAGATAAACCCCCGGCCAAAGAAATAATCCCCGATGCATTGCGTTTAATATTGATTTGGCCTTTAAAATTCAGCTGCCATATCTGGAGCGGTGATTAAGATTAATGACCAATGAAAAGGAAGGAGAGAAAGAGAGGGAGTGAGAGGGATGGCTGTGTGGGACGATCCGACCTAAATAAAGTTTATTTATCCCTTATTTCTTTCAGTTTCCAAAAAGAAGAAGAAAAAAAGGGAAAAGAAGGAAAGGAACATACTGCCTGTCTCAGCTGAACACATCATTTCCTTTCTGAATGAGAGCAAAGTGTTGTAACCTGTATCACATGTGTAAGCATGTCTGCTATATTTCTCATTTAGTGAGTATAATGTAAGTGAGAAGATAAATTTTGGCCAAACCAGAATCCAAGCTCATAATGTTCCTGAAAACAATTCAAATTTTTGAGAAATTACATGGAATATAAAATAACAACCGCCTAATTACAGCAATACCATGTGACCTCAATGTGTAATTAATATAAATTAGAATTTATCTTCAATAAAACCTAAACTTATCACTTTCTGAAAATTTGAGTCGTAGATATTATCCAATCAAATGTTAGAAAACAGGCCGCACGATGGTGTAGTGGTTAGCACTGTCGCCTTGCGCCTCAAGGGTCCTGGTTTGATTCCCGTCTCTGTGTGCATGGAGTTCTCCTTCAGCGCATGGTAGGTTTCCTCCGGTTACTCCAGTTTCCTCCCACAGTCTAAAGACATGCAGATTAGGCTAACTGCTGTTCCCCAAATGCCCGCAGTATGGGAGTTTTTGTATGTGTGTGTGCCCTGCTATGAATTGGCACCCTATCCAAGGTGTACTCTGCCTTGTGCCCTAAGTCTCCTGGGATAGGCTCCAGACCCCCTGCGACCCTGAATACACGATAAAGTGTTATAGACGGTGAGTAAGTGAGTGAGTGTTATGAAAAGTGCCAACTCTGGTTAATTATTTTAATCTCCACTATTACAAATTGACAGACTACCATTATACAGTACACTTGTCGCCATGGTTACAACTTTAAAACAATTATTTCAGGCTATTTTATATGATTTATTTGTTTTTCTATTGTTTATCATAATTTACTTGATTAATTAATTCAACTGTAATTTCATTCACTAATTAATTGTTAGTGCTTCTAAGCACAATGCGATGATGAGGCTTAAATACAAATGTAATCAGACCCAGAATTATAAGCATCTATGAAAAGAATATGCAAGTGAGATACATGGAATAAAAAATAACACAGTCCAGAGCAAGCTTTTACATCAAAATAATCCATTGCACTGTAGCGCGGGGGCCGTGCCACCAGGGAAGAAAACCTCCATAGTTGTGATAACCCGGGTCACAGTACATTCAGGTGGTCAGCTGACTTCGTTTTATTGCCACATAACGTTTCTGAGTCTAGACCTGAGCGACTGAAGCAACCCCAGATCATAACACTCAAGTCTCCCAAGTGACCACTACGCACGATGGGTGCATTCATGCGTTTCCCTTCTTACACTGTGCACCCATCGCTCTAGAATAGGGTCAGTCCGAACTCATCAGACCACATGACCTTTTCTCCATTGCTCCAAAGTTTAATGGTACATTAAATTAGTCCAATTAGTCTGTTAGTGCAAACTTCATGAACCGTAGCAAACTGAAGATTTTATTATCTGATTAGTCTCATTAACGAGTGGTTTTCTTATGCACACGCAGCCGTCTCAGTTCTATGACTTCCTGTTATACTGTGGAATGCTCTTACTAAACACTATTGAACATAGATCTCCTCTTGATTATTAACATTGCAACTTCATCCAGCCTTAATATGATCAGCACTATCCTTCTATGTTTTAATAATGTATTGGCCATTCTTGACCCATTCCTAGTCATTGAAAGTGATCTTAGTTGTTTTCATTGCTTGGTGCAGGTCAATGATTGAACCTTTCTGAAGTGGTGACGGTTTTCTGGCCAGGATTTTATAAACCAGAATTTTCATCTCTGTGACCAAATTAAGAAGAAGTCTGGTAATGAATATATTAAATAAATTTAAAAAAAGATTAAATGTGTTCAATCATTTAAATGAATGAATGAGGAAACAAACAAATGGTCCATAGGGAAAGGATTTGAACCTTATTGAAGACTTGTGTTGCAAAATAACGCCTTTTCATATACAGTACAAATGCATTAACACATAATAAAAATTACATGTTATGGATAAAAGTCCAAGTTCCTTCTTATGCATGTAAGTTGAATCTTGACCAGTGTTTTTGTTGCCCAAAAATAAAAAGTTGAATAAAGCTACAGATGTTCCACCTACAGTAGTATTACTCTCTCATTTACTCATTTCATCTATATATATTATTACTTAAAATATCGTTTATGCAGGTTATATGGCATTTTTGATTAATTACATTTCTAATTAGATCATTAGCTCAATGCTAGAAAATAACACAGACCTGCCAGCCAATCAGAAATGAGCATTTATTATGGACACAATCCACAATCCATATGCATTAGTGTGTTTGTGCCTTCCTCTGTAGAATAAAAACAACTATACAAATAAAAAAGTTCAAGTTTCATCTCCTTGATCAATACTTGTGTAACACCCACCCACCCACCCACACACACACACACACACACACACACACACACACACACACACACACACACACACACACACACACACACACACACACACACACACACACACACACGCACAGACACTTCACATCCCCTTTGTTTCCTTTTAATTATGTCTCTTCCAATACATAGCTCTTGCCATGCAGTGTTCCCTGAGCCGTAGACAGCGGAGAGTCAGAGTGGTGCATTGTGGGAAGTCGTTGTTTGCTACTTATTCTTCCATCATGTTGGAGTGAGGGGAAAAGAAAAAAAAAAAAAAACACTTCCATGCAGCAATGCCTTAGGAATTGCAAAGTAGACAGATGTTTTTTTTTTTTTTTCGTCCTTTTTTTTTGTGTATAATCAAGCTGGAGAATGAGTATTGATTTCTGCTGGAGGAATTGTAGAGAAGCGCTGAGGGCCTAATTGTGCGTCAGGGCCGTATATATTTTTTTTCAGGCGGGGTGCCGTATGTCACGGCTCTTCTGTTCCTCTCCTGCTCTTCCTGCTCCTCTCCTTCCTCCTGCCTCATCAACAGCTGCACCTGCGTCTTGTTATTTACGTCATGGCAAGACTGTGCAAGTGCAGCCCCCTTGTTTCCTGGCTTAGCATTTGCAGAAGTGTCGCTAGTGTGTATACACAAAGCTAACGTCTTGAGTTATTTACCGGTGTTAATACTGAGAGCGTGTTTCCAGATGATGGAAGTGCAAAGTGGAGCTTGGGGTTTGTTCTGTAAAGTCCGCTCCTCTAATACACCTGATTCGATAGGAGTAAGTGATTGGGGTTATTCAGTACGGTAAAGTGAACAACAGTACCTCAGATCCCTTGATGCCTTTCCTGAAATGTAAAGCAGGGATGTTCAAATCTCCTTTAAATAGGTTAGTGCTAAACCTCTGATGAATCTTTATAAATAAAAGAAAGGTTTTGTCAGTACATTGGTCAGAACTCGTATCTTTATGTTTCATACATCGGAGAAATTTTAATCACTCTCAGAATAATGTCTGTCTGTATGTCTGTATGTCTGTCCAGCCAGATTTTGTCACAGCATCATGCAAAACTGACTGGACAGAATTTTATGAAACTTTTGCTGTAAAATGCTAGTATTTTATAAAAAAACAAATAAAAAAACAAGACATCACTTTGACATGATGTTTTGTTTCCTATTAGACCTCCATGTTTTAACTACAGCTGCAGATTCTGACTTGGCCAATCTAAAGTGGTGAGTTATCATCGTTTCCTTCATTTTATTTTAATGCTGTCACTTCACTAATCAGACCACAACGGGTAGACAAACAAAGAACAAAAATGCATGAAAATCTTTGGAAAGTCTCCAGTTTCTTACATCCCTTTATCCTTGCATCTGGTGTAGTCTCTGGTTGGATGAGCTACCTTCAGCTAAATCATTTACATACAAATGAATGTGACTGAATAAACCACAAATGAGGATCTGCTACAGAAGGCGGCTTGTTCACGTTTCGAAAAGTTGAGAGGAGTTTAGAAGGAGGCACTGGACTACAGCCAATTTATTGTTTTCATATGTTTATTGTCTCTGCGCAAGCACATTTTAAGTGCCCGGCATGGTCCAATGAAAAACCACTTCTAGACCATGCTGTGCTAGTTATAAAACTGCTTTGCCAATGTTGGAAACAAAGCCTATAAAACATACATTTTATACAAATATGTCAGATTCAGTTTATTATTATTACTAGCTGAAATACCTGTCGTTGATGTTTAAAGAGTTATAGTTAAAAGGTTAAAAATATGAAATCAGTAATATCATTATTTTAGATTGAAGTCCACGTACATGTCTGTACAGAAACACCTTCATTTTTTAAAACTCTAATTTCACAAAATTTTCTTTTATGTAGCAAACGTTATATGGTTTTGGTTTCCACTAGATTTATGGCTGAATAATATGGAATTATATAAAATTTACTTTGTTCACGACAAGATTTTGAATCTACTTGCATTTCATCTTATTACAATTAATGAAAGTTTATGTTAACTCTTCTTTGTTGTACTTCTTTGGTCGTCAGCCAAATACACTCCCGGTTCAGTAATTGGAGAGTGAATAACAGATGAGAACTTGAAAAAGTAGATTGAATAAAGATGGAGTTTTGTCTTAATACCACTTCAGCACTGTTATTTCAGCAGTAAAAATATGAACTAATCCCAGTAAAAATATTGCTTAATTAATATCTATTGGTGCAGGTGTTAGCATTGAGCCAAGTAACTTATTAGTAGCTTATTTTAAAGTAGATTGTTAAATCCGCTACATAACTGTTCATACTGTAACATCGCTTTTACTCGACATTTTGATTTCACTTCTGGTGCAGGTTACACTTAAGGCAGATATCGAAGTACTGCAAAAGTTTCATTAAATTCTGTCCAGCCCTTTTTTACGTACCGACGTTGTAAAGAGGCTAGAGTATGGTAACCGATGAAATGCACATAGGCTATTAGCATCAGCACCTATGTTAGCTGCTAGGAAATTAGGAAAGATAGTCACGATGCATTTTTTCTTGTGAGATACAGTAAGTATTAGTTCAAATGTCGCTGGATGTTAGTTCAAATTAGTTAACTTCAACTGTGCACAATTTCTTTCAGAAAAATCGTTAATTAGCGAATTCCAGTGTTGCAATAACTCAAATGTGTATCTGAAAGCATGAGCCTCCTTGTGGTTATGTCCGGTTGTACCTTGCAATCCCAATCCTGTCACTGACTGTTACACTGTGACTTAATCCGGCACATTACTGTTCCTAACATTGTTTTTCCTCAACATGTTGATTTTATTTATGGCATGTGTTTAACCTCAGGGAAATACCTAAGTACTGCCAAAGTTTCAGTAAATTCTGTCCAGTCAGTTTTGCGTGATGCTGTGACAAAATCTGTCTGGACAGACATACAGAGATTCAGACATACTGTACAGACAGATTTTTCTGAGACTGGTTTTGGGTCCTCCAATGTATGAAACATAAAGATAGCATTGAAAGAACGAGTTCTCACCAATGTACAGACAAAACCGTAAAACTTCAGGCAGATATCTTAGTACTGCAAAAGTTTGCAAGATTACATTTTGGCGGGACAGACATACAGACAGACAGACATACTGTACAGACAGAAATTTGTCTGTGGCTGGTTTCAGGTTCTTTGGTGTATGAGACGTAAAGATATCGCTGAAAGAGCGAGTTCTGACCAATGTACGAACAAAACCTTTCTTTTACTTATATACTGTTTAAATAAATACATTTTTAGATTGTATACATTGCAAATGTCAAAAAAAAAAAAACTCAGCTTAATTACTTTTACACTATATTGGCTTGGCATAACTACAGTATATTGACTATTCAGATTGGTGGACTGGTAGCTACAGTCCAAGATACAGTACCAAGACAGAGCTTGATTAATAGATTCTGTTCTACAAAAAGCCAATGTACAATCAGTAATCTAAAGATTGGAGAGATTTTTTATGAACACAGAAATGCTTTTTCCTTGTTACTCCTGGTCCAGGAACATGCTGTCGTTGCTAATATTTAGTATTGAGAAGTGGTGTAAACTAAATGAGGGAAAAAAACACTAAAAGCGAACATGACGAGTCAAAAGATCAGATGGCAAGAGAAAAAAACTAAATATGACTTGAATTGATTTGGATTTATTTTGATGTTTCGCACAAAAACTGTATAAAAATACATTTCAGCTGTCTGTCTAAACAAATTCTGACAAATTGGGTACTCAACAGAGGAAATGAGTGAGTACTTGATTGCCTGCTGGTTAGGGCTGTCGCTCTCGCAAAACACTCATTGTAGCCTATTGTGTTTGCACCCTCGATAAAACTAAACACCTGCAACTGTTTTAGTGTTATTTTCTCAACTCCCATAGCATCACTGGAGGAGCCATGACGAACATAATAAGTTCACTTAGTGATTCCCAAATCAGAGCTGGCCTTGGTACATACTGTAGTGTCGCTGTAGTCTCTTTGTAGACCTGTCAAAAAGCGAAATTACAATAAAAGTTATACTTTGCGAAAAATCTCTAATATGCTACTTGTTGTACAGTAGCCAGGTTTTGTTAGTTCTGATAAAGGGTATTAGCCAAAATGTACTGTATAACTTATATTCTATACCCCCCGATTTTCTCTCTAATTTAGTTATAGCCTATTCCCACTCCCATATCAAGGCTACAACTACCAACCAGCAAGGGCAAAGACTAGTACAGTACATGCTTCCTGTGAGCCACGTGATGCCACCAACCGCATCTTTTTTCCAAGCCCTTGATTGGCTAATTAGCTTACTTAGTCAGTTAACTAGTTAGGTTTTGTTAATTTATGTTGTAAATTTATGTTGTAGCACTTTTGTCCTGGAGGAACGTTGTTTTTTCACCATGTTCTTAACTGTATATGGTTGAAATTATAATAAAAGCCTACTTGACTTGACTTGAATTGAATTGAAATGGCTGTACAGTACAGCCATGATTTACAGTATGTGAGAGCACTAAGTGCCTCCCCTCGGCCAATCGGCTGTCTCTAGGCCCCCGGCTGCGGGAGGCTACAGCATCACACGGGATTCGAACTTCAAGTGTATTCTAATATTTTAACAAACAAAGTAAAAAAAGCACAAAAAATGGTTGATTTATACCTAAAGTACTGTAAGCCCACACTAAGGTTACTGCTCGGCTTCAGATTAGCCTGGTTAAGCAAATTACATTCACATTCACATTTAGGCATTTGGCAGACGCTCTTATCCAGAGCGACTTAAAAAAAAAGTGTTTTAAAGTTTACATCACTGGATAGACACTTACACTGGGTTCCTAGGTTACTAACTAAGTGCCATCAGTCATTTAGCAGCACAAGACGGCATACACTGCGTCTTCTTCTGACTAGTTAAACACAAATGAAATCATAACGTAATCAGTGTGAAAATGGTTGTTTCATTTATTCATTATGGGCGTCATGCTGTATTAGTTTAACTAGCAGCACTATGTACTCTAACAGTACCAGCTACATACCAAACTCCAAAGCTATGATTATTCCTTCCAAGCTTTAATTTCTTTATAATTACTTAGTTTAAGGGTGTATATGACAGGGTTTTAATAATATATATAAGTTATATATAATTTGTACAGCTACGGCACAATGCCTCTACAGTATGTTTGTCAGCCTCCTAATGCTTGAGTTCCAAAAATTCTGAGCGGTAAATTCTCCAGACAGGCATTTTAAACAATAATATGTGTCAAAAAAAAAAAAAATATATATATATATATACATATATTTTAATTAAATGTATGCATGATATGCCAGAGCCACTATCCTGTCCTCTATCAGACTGTAGGACTGCAACCTAAAGTGAATATAATTTTTAGTCCACACTCTCCCTATGACTGGTGACGGACAGCCGAAGGTGAAATGCGTGTCTAGATTCAGATTTAAGTTTCTGACTCAAAGACATTTAATTAATTCTGACTCCAAAGAATAACCTACTGGCTTTCAATCTGTTACTAGGCGCTAAATAGCCAAAGGCTGAATTCATTTTATTATACTTGGCTATATTTGACCAAAAAAAAAAAAAAAAAATCTCAAATATCATCTTTTCAGCTGCTTTTCCCATTTAGGTCCTGAAAAGAACCAATTTTAAACCGGTCTTTCTGTTCACACTTCACCTTTACGCCATTCGGCAGATGCCCTTATCAAGAGCGACTTACGGTTTTCTTATCTCATTATACATCTAAGCAGGTGAGGGTTAAGGACCTTGCTCAAGGGCCCAACAGTGGCAACTTGGCGGTGCTGGGATTTGAACCTGGAACCTTCTAATCAGCCGCAGCCTTCACCACTGAGCTACGCCTGCTGTTTGTTTGTCTCACACATCAGAATAAACGCTCGCTGCTGGACTTCCCCTTAGCAGTTGTGTACAAAGCTAACACTCTTTCTGAGATTATGCACGTCAGTGCTCCTGCTACACTCTGCAGTAATCCAAACAGTTCGATAAATGTGTCTATATGTCCTGAACCTCAGGCTTTACCCTGCGGTTAGAGAGCGAGTGAAGTTTCTCACCTTACAGGGTCAAAGCAAAGTGCAGACACAAATCCATAGCAATGCAGTGTTGAGCACTTCTTGCTAATTTAAGTCTTAAAATAATGTGGTGAAACTCATACATTCATGTTCATGGTCAGTTTTAAGCCGTGATGACCATCTTGTGCCATACCAGCAATATCTCATGATCTCATGGTTGAAATGGTTTTACATTGATTCATACAAGAACTAACTGCAGATAAGAGCTAGAAACTGTCATATAGCCATTCGCAAGCCATACAATCGGTCGGAGTGATTATTCAAGCCGAATGTGTGGAATTGTCACTTCATTGTGTCATGATGAATATGCACAAAGCTGAGAAAATCTCAGCCCGCATCATTTGTCACAAGGCTTCAAACGTAAGATACTGCTAAACTGGCACAGCCTAAATCCGAGCACAGTTAATGAGAGAACAAACCGAGCCAGCCGGCGTGTTTTAGACGTGTTAGACTACCTCACGCAGACGCGTCTGGCTCCTGAGATGCCCCTGATGCTCCTGCTTTGTTTGACATTCTCTACATACCTGTGTTTTGACTCGTCTGGCTCGCTTTGACCGTGACTCACGAAACCAAACCACTTCACACTCTCATTTGACCGCCTCCGTGTCATGCACATACATCATGTGGAGCTTGGATTATACACTCTCTCTCTCTCTCTCTCTCTCTCTCTCTCTCTCTCTCTCTCACACACACACACATGCACACACACACAAAATGCGGAACCTGAATGACATCCAGCACAAATTGTCTGCAATGATAAACAACAGTGGACTGCAAAAACACAATTAGCGTGCACATTAGCGGTGAGAGGTTTGTAACCAGAGCCATGTCACAGATTTGCTACATTGTCACCCTCGTGGTATGCGGCGGTGGGCATGAAAAGGAAGTTGGAGTGTTAGAAAATGATCTGGTCATGGCAGTACCACCAATTTGTGAACACAATTATCTATATAAATAAAAAAAAGGTTTTGCCTGTATATTGGTTAAAGCTCGCTAGGATTTTCTCCCTAATTTAGTCGTGCCCAATTCCTCCCCGTCACTAGGGGGCTCCCACATTAAGGCTACTACTACCACTCAGACGTTTCCTCTGAACCACGTGACGCCAGCCGACCGCATCTTTTCGAACTGCTCGCTAACGCACTGTTGGCGGCGGCGTAACACACTCGGAGGACAGCGCTATGCGCTCATTCCGCTCGCGTGAGCTCACAGACGCCCCTGATTGGCTGTAGAGCCGTGATTAATGTGGGAGCACTAAGCACCTCTCATCCCTCCCCTCTGAGAGAGCTCGGCCAATCAGCTGCGAGAGGTTACAGCATCACCCGGGAATCGAACTCGCCATCTCCGGATGATACGGCGAGCGCTTTAGACAGATTTCATCACAGCATCACGCAAAACTGACTAAACAGAATATAATGAAACTTTGCCAGTCCTTTAGTATTTCCACGAGGTTAAACATGCGCCATAAATGAAATCAACACGTTGAGTAAAAGCGATGTTAAGAATAGCAACGTGCCGGATTATGTCACAGTGTAACAGTGAGACACAGGATTGGGATTGCGAGGTACTACCGGACATAACCACAAGGTGGCTCATACCCTCACTGACACATTTGAATTGTTACTAGTATTGCAACAGTGGGATTCGCTAACTAAAGAACCAGTGCTTCTCTCACAATACAAACCGCATTGTGAATTTCTTCCCTAACTCCGTGTAGTGTTTTTTTTTTTTAAGCTAATATGGCTAGCGGAGGTGCTGATGCTAATAACTATGTGTACCCAATCGGTTACAATACTCTAGCCTCGTTACAACAACGACGCGCAAAACCATCTGGACAGAATTTAATGAAACTTTTGCAGTTTTCAGCAGATTTAATAATCTACTTTTAAAAAGCTACTAATGTAAACAAACACCTGCACCAATAGATATTAATTAGAAAAGCTAAACTGAGTATTTTTGCTGGGATTAGCTCATATTTTCACAGCTGAAATAACAGCGCCGAAGTGGTATAAGTGAATTTTAACGCGCTGGAGTCATTTAAAGACAAAACTCCATCTTTATCCTATATACTTTTTTCGATTTCCCATGCATGATTCACTCTCCGATTACCGAACAGGGAGTGTATTTGGCTGACGACGATAGATATACAACCTTGTAACTATTCCTACAAACTCCTTTCCCGTCAACAACCGGTGCTTCCACCATTGGGTAATAAATGAAAGCTACAAGCACAAGAATGTAAATCAGGACCTTGATTTTATGAGACGGGAGCATATGGATTTAACTCTCATAGGTGTGGCAGTGTAATAAATCCTGAAGAAAAGAAAAAAAAAAACAAGTTTTTTTTTTATGATTTATGATAAAATATATACAATTCTTGATTTAATGAATCTTCCGTTCTGTTTCCGAACTACTTCTGATAATGATTGAGAAAAGTTGTGAGTGACAGCAGTATTTGTGTGTGTGTGTGTGTGTGTGTGTGTGTGTGTGTGTGTGTGTGTGTGTGTGTGTGTGTGTTCTCGCACGCATTCCTAAGGCTATATTAAACCTCCCCTCCTTCGTGTTAATCCTTCATCCCCTGCATGCTCCCGAGACTGCAGTTATATCCTCACTGTCGCAGACAGGTGATGCGATATGATGGTCCACATAAGATTACTGCACCACACACTCACACACTGACACACACACACAGGCTCTGAGTGGATGCAGATTGCAGATTGTACACCCATTCAATAACTTATCTAAAAAGCTCCCGAAGCACATCTTCGCTGCCACGTCCTTTTAAATGTTTTTTGAATGAGAATTTTATTCTCCTGCTTTTTAATCTAGTCGAGCCAATAAAGCACATCACTCCTTAAAGTGTGTCCAAACTGAAGAAAAAGCACTAAAGCCCTTTTTGGCCACAGAATATGAAGAACGTATCTATTTGGATTTGATATTTGCAGGACACCATCACTCAGGGTTATTTCTACAGTTTGTTTCATAAAAGATGATGCAAGCGTTCCAGATGGGGGAAAACGCCACATCCCATGGGGCATTTCCTGACGTGACAGATTTGGATGAGAAGCACGGGCCGAGGGATTCCCCACTGATAACGGCAGAACCTTCAGCTGCTTATGTAAAACCAAGCCAGTCTGCGTAAGGCTTTAGATTAAATGTCAGCAACATTGTAACTCTGTACTGATGCTTCTGAATATACTGTGTATAATAATATATACTGATTCTCATTATTAATTTTACTTCAAATTTCATTGTGTTACGTGCACATTACACTCGCTCGTAAGGTGTGAAAAGTTCAGTGATATAATTCTGCCAGTGTGAGGGTACACGTCTGACATTTGAAACGGTCAGCAATGAATCCTGTATCAAGAACATACAGAATGTGACAGTCATTACACTGGAAATTTTACAGAGTAGAAGAGTGGGGTGCGGGATGGAGTGCCAATCCATCACAAAGCACAACAAATACACATGCATATACTACGGGCAGTTTGGGAACAGCAATGACCCTAATCTGCATGTCTTTGGACTGTGGGAGGAAACCCTGTGGAGTACCAGGAGGAAACCCTCCAAGCGCAGGGAGAACATTGAGCCTGGACCCTGGAGGTGCGAGGCCACAGTACTAACCACTAAGCCACCATGCCATCTGTTTATCACAATGGAAATATTTATAGAATATGGTACTGTACCACATTGTTTTCCTTTAACTTTCCAAAACGTAGTGTCACTGTGTTATCTTTTCAAGTGCCACAGTACTTACACTGGCCCTACTTTGGGCACCCACACAAAGTTCAGCAGGTATTAATATGGGACTGCCTGTACTATAACCATATGTACTCTATATCATATCTAATATGGTAAAATACATACAAACATGTCATATTAGATAGCTGCTGTGGTACCTAATAAGTGGTATTCATCAATGTATTGGGGTACACAACATACAGTAATACTACAGTACCTCCAGTACCATGGTAATCTATAAAGTCCTCTGGTGCCTATCACGGTAATGTCTGAAGTACCACTGTAATGTCATGGACTATTGTTGATAGTAAACTATAATACATACCATTGGAAGTATGTACTGTATGTAATGTATGTAAGGCAGCAGCTTGTAAACTACAGTATAAACACTTTAGAGGACCATATAATGGTTAATCGTCTACTTCCAGTTCAGTCTTGGGCAATTCTTCAGTGGAATTGACAATATTTCCCAAAGACGTTACAACCCGCCAAGCTAGCATTAAGCTGTAAAGTCTACTACAGGGACACTATAGGGACAACGATTTCATTCAAGGTCATAAGATGATAAAATGTACATGCCCCCCCACCCCCCCTGCCCTACCCCCATTTATTTTTTGCTAGAAAACTCAAGTTGTTTTTGGCTATTGTCCATCATCTATGATTTTTTTTCTTCTAAATTTCCTTTTTTCCCTACATCCCATACTTTGACAATTGGGATTTATATATAAATAATATATAAAACAACTTAAAAAAAATCTAATCATGTTTTTCTTGCTTATCTGTACAATATTTTTTTTCTTCCATTCTTTCTGTTGCTTTCAGATGATACCAAAAAAAAAAAATAAAAATTAAAACATCATTTTACCAGACACACACAGAATCCATCCGTAACAGACTAATTCGCTGATACTATATCCATCAGTGTCCTACGCCCATTTCCATGGTTACGCCAGGTCGCTGCTTCAGACATGCACCATTACTGGCTGCTATTAAGGCAAAGACGAAGTGGCAAAGAAATTTGAAATCGTCAAAACTATTGAGGCGAGAAAGAAGAAAGGAGCTGTTTGATGAGCAGATAATCCATTCTGTCAGTGCTAACCTCAATAATGTTATGGTTTTCCAGCTTCCTAGATGCAGCCCGGAGTTCTGTGTTCATTTGGACTAGTGCGGGAAGAAATAAACAGCTTTTTCTCATTTCCACCTTTCATCTTGTACAGATGACACAGCAAAACATGATGTCTTGAATCCATTTGCAGAGATTGCTAACACCTGACACTTACTGACATCTCTTTTTGCATAAGTGCATGCCTATCAAAAGTTGCATGTGAACTCACGTACCCTTCTGTCCTGCTTGGTGTGCTGTACCCCCAAAAGGTTGGTGCAGCTGATACAATGGAAAAAATTATGGTAAAGCTCTAAATACACTGGCTGGCCAAAGGAAAAGAAAAAAAAGTCTCCAGTTCAAAATGATCAATTTTGGCCTAGTTCAAGCAAAGAAAACAACTAAGGAGATTGTAAATGAGTGGAATTGGTTAAAGAACTGTCCAACACATTATTAAAGCCGGTCAATGGGGAAGACTTAAACACTCGGTGAAGTTGCATTTAAAAAAAAAAAAAAAACGACAGTAGAATAACAGTACAGTATAAGAGCCATCCGTAGGAGTGAAAGCAAGAGCATTTCAAAGAGCATAATTCAACAAAACCTCAGACAATTGGTACTAAATAACCGAGTCTCCATAAGAAAGCCAGTTGTTAGTGAAGCTAATTAGAAAGAAGGAATGAAATTGGCTAGAAAACAAAGCTTTACCTTAGGAGTAAGCGAAAAAGGTCATGTGGGCTGATGAGTTTGACAGATTGGCCCTATTCCAGAGTAATGTGTGCTACCAGGGAAAGAAGGGAAGCAGATGCACCCATCACGCCTAGCGTCCACTGTACAAGCCTCTGGAGACAGTGTTATGATCTGGGGTTGCTTCAGCTGGTCAGGTCTAGACTCAGCAACGTTATGTGGCAATAGAATGAAATCAGCTGATGACCTGAATGTACTGAATGACCCGGCTATCTTTTGTTCATCCCTGATGTTCCAGTTCAGGGAGCATGAGGAATCATTTTCACACATGCCAGGCAGTTTAGGTGGTACAGTTTCAAACCGGTGCTACAGCTCTAAAAAGTTGGCAACCCTACCCCCTCCACTTTGCTCCGGTCCACCCACATGAAACGCAAGTCTATATTAATTGCTGGTCTCTAGTCTGCAGAGATGCATATCTTTTTGCAATAATTCCCAACTAACTTTGATCAATCTTCCTCCAAGACAAATGAAGCCATGTACAGCACCTTTTGTAGTCGCTACTCATGTTACTTAATAGCTAAACAGGAATGGAGGGAACGGTAATTACTTTGACCTGTTAAGTCATGCCTCAAGGGGACAGAGCTGCCCAGGTGGCACATGCAGACCTTAAACAATATTGGGTTTAAATGTTTTGAGTTTTAATGTTATAGCTGATCAGTGTAGCCGGTCCTGTGCGGTTATAAGGAACGCTAACATTCCAATGTCCAATAACAGAAGCTCATTTCACAAAAGTAATGCATTTTTAAGTCCCCTTCTGCTTGATTCCTGCTGGCCAGGCCTAGAAGTAAAGAATCGTCTCCATCCCTGTGGAATTATGGGAATTCAAGGCCTTTGCTTTGTCAGTCAGGGCCATGCAGTGGCACCACTGTGTGCGAAAAAACCATCACCCGCATTCACAGGCCAATAAAAAAAACCCCCGACATGATCCATCTGACGAGAGGAACACCCACGTCTTTCAGTCTGTCTCTTTCCCTCTCCATCTCTCTCCCTCGCTCCTTCAATCCGATTCGATCTCCCTCTATCCCCGCAGATATCCATCTCCCTCTGTCAGCCTCAATTTAAGGCTTTTCTTTCCATACTCTCAGTCAAGGTCTCTGTCTCCTGTCTGTCTTCTGCGAGTCTTTACAGTACGCTGTCTCTCGCGCAAACACACGTAGACACACACTCTCGCAGGCTATGAATATTTCATGCCGTGGAGACTGCTGGGTCGAAGACAGCGCTCAGCAGTTCAGGATTGCGTGCAAATATTTACTTCCTGGGCTGAGTGCAGGAGGGCAGGGGGCCAGCGGAGATCAGGTAAAGCCGCGTGCTCTTCAGACATGCGGACGCACTTGCAGCTGAACATCGTCACGCTGGGCTGTGTGTGTGTTTGTGTGTGTGTGTGTGTAGCAGGGGCAGATTGGGGTGGATTGAAGGATAAAATTGTGTGTGCACGCGCGTGTGTGTATGCACGTGGAAATAAAGCCTAAGCAGCCTGCATGTAGACGCCTGCTGAGAATGAAGCTCCACCACAAGTGCATAGAAACATCAAAACACAATTACGTATGGAGAGAGACAGAAAGACAGGGAGTGACAGAGAAACCAGGAGACAGCTTGAGTGAGGGAGACGGAGAGGAAGTGCACACAGATCTAAACTGTTGTGACAAGTTAAAGTGCCTTGAAATCAATCATGCGCTATATGAAGCGGTGCTGATTTTTTCCCCTCTCGCGACACACTGCTCTTTTTGCACCAGGTTCACTTAACATATGCAACACATTCGACCTTCTCTCTTTATAGAATCCATTACAAATGTTTTTATTACTAGTTCAAATAATGATTGTCGGTTGCTATTAATGTTGCACGGGTGTGGGTTCGAATCTTACCTTTTGCATGTTCCGCTCATGCTTGGTTGGTCTCTTGCACCATCCCTGCCTTGTAAACTGGGATAGACTTCCGGCCCCCGGGGACCCGCCACAGGATAAGCAGTATAGATGATGGATTGAGTGGAGTTTGATTTCTTTTATCTCTTGCGGCAGACTTGAATTTGAGCTTTTCATGTTTTCTGAGGGATATAGAGGATTTGTCAGGACAAAACCCCTTTGTTTCCAAAAATCCTTCGCTGCGGCATGTGTAGGCGTCCACCTTTTTGTTCTCTTTGACTCCCAGTCGGACTAAATATATTTTTCATAACAAATCGAGTATAATTTTCTATGTTCATAGGGAAGAAAAACGGCTTTGATGTATTTAGCGAGTTTTATTATACTTCCACATCTTATTTATTCTGAGACACTGATGCATTTATTTAAGTTACAACCAAAACAACATCTGAGTAAATCTCAAAACCAAAACTACTACCTTTCTGAAAGATTCCCGAGGTAGATCCATATGTGTGATGTATGCATTGAATACAAATAGGCTCAGGTTATCTATTGTGCATCGTTTATATTCAATATGCGATTCATCCTCGGTTTTTTTTCTTTTTTTCTTTTTCCACTGGCATTAAATCAGGAGTGGCCCATGTCTGTGATTCTCTCCACCCTGCACAATGACTCCTGTGTGGCTATTAGACATTATTTATTCTAATCATAAACTAGGTCCTGGGACGTGCACTTGGGTTGGAGACAGTCCAATAAAATCAAGACGTTTAATATAGTAGAACAAAATATATCAAAATGAACAGAAGAAACGGAGAAGGAAATACAGAAAATATAGTTTTGATGAAATTACTCATACCTAGTCATGCTGTTATAGATAAATAATCAATGCCAAATTGGTGTTATAGGACCACAATCAAAACAGAGTTATTGTTATGACCCTGAAATTGATATATTGTTATTAGTTACATTTCAAAAATTATGTCATAGATTTGATCTACATTTAATATTTAAGGTTATTGAATTAACCTTGTCAACAGTAGAAATCATGCAGGAACAGTCTGGCCACTGACACTGGAGACATCGTCTGACTAACCAGATTCAAGAATTCAATATCACTGTAGTATAATAATTTATAAATAATGAGGCAAGAACAAGAATTTGTATTATATCTCTGACTATGTGCCTATTGCTCGAATGCAAGAAATGTATTCGACCAGGCCAAGTCTGTGGTTTCACTCCTTACTGCCTAATGCCTAACATTACAAGCACCTACCTGTCAGTCTATGATTCACATACTCTGCTGAATCTCAAGCCACAATGGTAAATTTGTCATTATGAAAAGCATGAGCAGAGCTGTACATATTTTTTTTTTTTTAAGTTGTAAATTAGCTTTCTCAACATTTTCAAGCATTCCACAAAGCTTGAGCAGGGCATTAAGTCGAAACATTATACTGTATTGTACTGTATGCTTTCTATATTGCCAAGCTCAGCAACTGCCATGTTGCAAGAATATTTCCGTCCTCATTCATTCTGTCTCATTTGTCAAACGTCCTTTTTAATGCTGGATTTTTCACAGTACTGAAAGGAGGCACATGAGCCAATAAGAAGTTTGGTTACTGGCTAGTTTAAAAGTCACAATCCCGAACTGCCAGCGCTGTACATATGAAAAAATGTCCCAGAAAAGGTCATTTGTTGTATCTTTTAGTTGGTTAAAGTTTCTGTCTGAGTCACAGAAGGAAAGTGATGTGAGCCGGGGGAAGATGTCTGCGTGATTGTAGTAAGCGGTGTCTCGGGTTTGATGTGTTCACATATTTAGCCATCGAAAAGTGCAACGGAACCGGTGTAGGCAATTTCTTTTACTTGACACCTAACACTTCTGTCCACTCTAAACATGCAATGAACAGAAAGGTCACATTTCCACTAAGTGTACTTTTAGAATTAGATGATAAGAAATAATGCATATTATAAGCATATAGTACTGTAATTTTATAAAGGGTATGAAAGTATGTTGTTCTGGTTGCACAGTGGAGTCATACAGTCCAGTCCAATGTATAGTGTTGAATCTTGCGAGCTAATTCTCAATTTTTTCTTCTCTACTCTGCAATTGACAGACTTTGATTAGTTGGATAGTTGGCTTGTCTCTATTGTTCAAGCCATGTTGTTCAATCCCAAACATGCATGTCCACTGTACAATCAGTTCTTACAATTAGTAAGCCAGAGCCTTAACCATTTGAGCCACCTCTCTCCTTTTCACTATCCCTACTGTACTTTCTAACTCCTATTGCCTAATCTGTATTTCCAGATCCTACCCAATCCCAGTTGTCTAATCAAAAACTGTTTATTCTCTACTGTTTGCTTCCAACTATCAATCCCCTACTGTCCACTAGTTAACCCTACCACATAAACCCCGACTGTCCAAACGTAACCATGGCTATTTCGTTTTCCCTCTGTTGTTGTTGGTCTTTCGGCTGCACATCCAGTACAAGCTTGGCGCAGGTTTTTACGCCGGATGCCCTTCCTGACGCAACCCTCCCATTTTACCCGGGCTTGAGAACGGCACTGTATCCAGTGGCTGGGGTTTGGGCACTGGCTGGGAATCGAACCCGGACCTTTCGCATGGCTTTTAATTACAAAAAGTTTGTTTTAATGAACCAGATTGTTTGAGTTTTTGGGAATGCCTCGTCTTGTTCTTCTTCCTTAATTCTCCTCCTTGTTCATTTCTTCTACAATGCTTCTTATAAATTATGTGCGTATCCTATCCCTCTGCCCTTTTTGCACAATCCTTTGCAGAAGAGAAGCTGGAATGACTGGATAATTGGGTTCATTTTTGTGTTCTTCTTCCCATCAATCTCAGCTGAAGTCCAATCTACTACTGTCAGCTGCTCATAATTTCTGGTTTGAACAGTCCTATTCAAAGAGTCCAACTTTTTCTTGGAAACAGAAGTATGAACTTCTGTCCACAGTGGGACAACATAGGCCTGCGTCTACACCCTTGTGTTGCAATTCCTGTTATTTAAACTTTACATTTGCATTTGCAAAACCCATCAAGCATCATGATGAACCTCATCAACTCTCATGAAGACTTTCCCAAAAAACGCAAGACCAAAACGTACCTCTACTGCAGAGGAGGAGAAGTTCATTCAGAGTTACCAGCTTCAGAAATCACCAATTAACAACCAGCACCTCAGATTAGAGCCGTTATGAAGGATTTACAGAAGTAGCAGATATACATCTCAATATCAACTGTTCAATGGGGATTTTTTATGCTTTTTGACTGGTTGTGTATTTGTTTGGAATTGGCTAAACAACAACCTAATATAAAATTACTGATCATTTTATCAGTCTTTTTTTTTATTTTATCTATTATCCAGCACTATCCTGACTGTCTAGTGCTACCTGTTTTTCACCAGGACATTGCACATTCACCACATCGTCATGCATTTTTACTGCTTTATAGTGTACTTTACAGGCAGAGCATGTGCTCATTGCTCTGTTATTCACATTGCGTGTTTATCAGCATGATGGATAGATTATTTGGCATTATGGGTGGCAGGAAGCACGCTCATAATTCACAATGAAGCCTGAATCAAGGTCTTTGGAGGGGACATCTTGGTGTTTCGGGCAACATATGAAATTTGACAGTGCCTATAATATATATCCGGATTTGATTACCAGTGCATTCATCAGTCTGGTTATGGATGCAGTTTTCAATATAAATTAAAAGACAAGGTGACTGTATGTGCGGTTTACGGCACAGGCTACTGTATGTGACACCGTGCGCGTAAAAAGTTTGTAAGTTTGAATCGGTAAGAAGACGAAAACCTTGATTGTTACGCCGCATCTAAATTGTAGGAAACATTTTCATTGAGACTTTTTAACAACAGTTTTAAGATGTGGTTTGTGGGGAGGATTGAAATTGTGTCATCTCTTATCTCCCTGCCATACAAGCTTGTTAAATCCACACAGTCTGAGCCATCATCATTATGTTCCTACTATGTGATCCTCCCATTCCCAGCTCTCCATTTAACTCCTAATTGCCCACTCAGATTAGACTCTTTACTTTACTATTGGCTCTATACAAAACAATGAATTCCCTTCTGTCCCATATCTGCCATTCAGTCCCACATACTTAATCTGTCCAAAGTCTACTCTTTAATATACAAAGATTGTATAATTTCATTACTGTTTCCTTTTATTCAGCCAACCGTTACTGTCTCATCCCAACAGTTTACTCAACATCACCCATTATACTGTTCAACCAGTCCATACTCCAAAGTTCTTCATACCCAATCCAAACAGTCAAATCTCAAATTCTATTGGTCTAGACCGGTGGTTCTTAATCCTGGTCCCGGAGGATCCCCTGTTGCCTGTAATTTAGTGCTTTATTGCCATACTGTTAAGTATCTGATTAGTTAAATTAGGTGTGCTTGGAGCTGAGAAAACACTAAACTGTACCAGGTAGCGGGTTGTCTCGGACCGAACTTCTAATCTAGACAAAACATTTCCTGTCCAATCCATACTTTATAACCCAACCCACTTAATCATAATGTTAGACAACCACATCAATCCACTTTTAATGGTCTAGTCTAAACTGCACAATCTCTGATGTTCAGTCATCCATTTAAAGTTGCACATTTTGTGCTATCTAGTTCCAGTAGTTAAATTTCCATTAACTCTTCACGCCATACCTCCCAGTACTCCCAGTATCTATACTGTCCAGTCCGCTCTGTCCGATCCCAATTATCAATGTGTCATTGTTGCCCAATTCAAACTCTACACTAGCAAACCCTGTAACCATTGTTCGTTAGGAGGACTCGTAAATATGTTCATCACACACTGTGTTGATTATGATGATCGATAGAATATTTGGAATTATGGGTAGCAGGAACGACAATGTATTTAAAACACCTAAAACTAATTTTTTTAAGAAGGGTTCCAGTGATGAGTCACGCTTTTCTAAATGCCTTTCCTACACATGTCCAGAAATACTGTTGATTTCACACACATTTATTTATCAGTCAGGGAAGCAGGTCTTGCCCTGGGTTCACAGTTTTCAACTCAAGCCAGAGTAGTTTCTGATGAGTTTTTGTATGTGAAACTTGCTGAGGAGGGAAACTTGCTGAGAATATGGATGCCTGAGTCTGTATACTTAAACTCGGGGCTGTGGATTGAGAATCTGACTGTTTATTAATGCATGTCAGAAAACTAAACAAGCTCCCAAATATTTTTTTTCTGTCCCTAACTGTGCTGAAGTGATGATAGTGCAGTAATAATGTGTCATTTTAACCATTGGACAAATAGACAGATATAATCCTTAGGAGGAGTTTACGCATTTGGTAAAACAAGAGCTTTGGTGAAGGATGTAAAGGCAAGTAAATCTGCATAAGTTTACATTTTTAAATAAGATTTACCCACTTTTGACTAGCGTTTATCTACAGTACCTCTTACTAGCATTAACAGCACTTTAAAATTTGGCAAAGTTGTTACTGGAATGGCATCTTAGCAACTCGGGTTATTCATATTATTTTTACCAGATCAAAACATAGTGTATTCTATATTACGCTGCTTAATCAGCATTTATGTAACCTCCACTATCTCCTGTGACCAATTACAATGTTCCTTGTGTCAGAAGGTTGTTCAGGTAAAGTTTAGCAAAAATGGCAGTCCTCCTCCTGCTGATGTCAGCAAAGGACCTCGACCACAATGAATGCAGCGTAACGATGAATTTTAGCTTAAATTCACATCTTTTTAATTTTTTTTTAAAAGAAATCCTTCTTTTTTCTTTTTTTTTTTACTTTTTTATGTTGTGATCTATTTTAGCTTGCATACAATTCATAGTCTACCCACATCTTTTCTTTTTTTTTTTTATTTTTTTATCACTGCAGCCCAGTGCATAATGCATTGCACATTTGTTTCAAGAATGCAAAGGATCAGAACGGTGGTATGGCCCAGATGGTTCATGCACTGGGGGTTGAGGGTTCAAGCCCCGCCACAGCCAGGTTGCCACTGTTGGTCCCTTTGGCAAGGACATCCTTATGCCCTTAAGGGATGTGTTGTGGTGTTTGGCACAAGGCAGTGACAGGGGGATACAGTACTTTCGGTGCTGTGGGTTGTGCGGTGGTTCCTCAGTAGGTTGGACATGTTTGTTTGGGGCACCCCATAATCCCTAACAATCGCTTCTCCCCAGTTAGTTTGGTATCTGGGGGTATTGGAAGCAGGATGGGTGGCCTTGGGCTGTTTGCCTGATGGGTCCTGTGCTTGGTGTTCTGGTGCTTCTTTATCGAGGCCAGCATTGAGTCTTTTTCTGTGATTTGTGCTGTATTGGCTTTTCTGTAGGATCAGACTAGACAGGCTGGCTTTTGACTTCACCAGGCATCGGCACTGTAAGCCCTAGGTGTCACCAGTTTATGGGTATATAATTGGTAATCAATGTTAATGTGTTGATGTTATGGCAACTAAATGGCCTACCACCACAGTAAAACCTGAAAAACCATACATGTTTGGGGTAGACAGTTTGGGATAGTGTTGCTTGTGTATATGGTGATAGACGGGATATATTCCCGATATGTGGTCATCTGACGTGAATGAGAAATGTCAGATCATAATTTATGCAACTTTTTGCCTCTGCACATACGTAGGGCACTGACGTCATCAGTCAGCAACAGCACAGGAATGTCATTCCAACAACGGAGGACAGCGGGAAAGTAGTCAGTGGGGGGAAAGTAAAATCGGTAATTTAGGAGACATTTGGAGCAATGAGTCTATCCAAGCGAAACTGGAGGGAACTTACAGAAATAGAGCAGAGTTTAAGATCATTTTGCCGAACAAGGACATAGTGGAGTGTGCCGTTTCAGAGGACAAACGTCTCCACATTAGAGTCAGATGAAAGTCACTTGCAATTACCAACAATTTTTTTTTAACAATATGGCTTGTAATGTAAAGAAAAAAGCCAACCTTAGTTTTCACTCTTGTCTTTCATCCCTTTGAGTTGCATCCGATGTATATTTTTTGTAGTAAGTTCGTTCGTTCTTTCTTTCTTTCTTTCTTTCTTTCTTTCTTTCTTTCTTTCTTTCTTTCTTTCTTAGGCTCTTGTCAATTCTTGTAGTGAGTGAACTGCTTTGATTGTGCTAATCCGCTGTTGAAGATTTGCAGTGATGTAACGAGTCATTTTTACAGTAGGATGAACTGATTTTCTTATTAAATCTACCAAATAAAATGTGGATTTTTATCACTAATTTTATTTTTTTCTCAAAGTTTCACCGAGCCAGTCACATAAAAAAAAAGTTGAACAAAATGAGGAATTAGTCATAATTTTAGCAACTGTTTAATCCATGTGCTCAAAACTTGGCTGCATTTTGAAACTGGCATGGTAGGAGTGTGAGAATCTGTTTAAATATCTACTCACAGGCTGGTTGGTACTTGTGGGTGACAGCAGAAGGTGTGTGCGCACGCGGGTGCGCATGCATTTATGGACCTGTCCGCCTCTCCGGCACATCCGTAAGTCTTCCTCTCGGCAGGCTGTTACTCAGCCAGATGCGCTCCCGAGGTCCTGATGACTGCACTGCCCCTCTCCCTGACTCGCTTGCATCAGTCTACCTGAAATGTTTACAGCCAGACAAGAAATGAATGCAACTCTGCACGCCTGAAGCAAATGAGTCCTCTTATTATACATGAATAAAACAAAGCATTTGAATCAATTGACAGCACAGATACAGGTCTCTCAGGGGGCCCAGGAGGCCTTTTCATAAAGCAGCTCAGGCGGGGAAAACCAGTTCCTCATGCAGATTGGCTCTCATGTTTATGCTTCCGTATCTGGATGATCAGCTAAGGCTTTTACCTCATAACAAGCAGAATTATACAGACACAGGCTCCTGATTCTCAGTCTGTACTGGATAAAAATCACGATGGCTCTAGAGAAAAGGTAACTTCACATTTACACTTATGACAGAAAGTGCTTCACATTACTGTATGTCACATTTTTCCATGATGTTAATGTGTTACTGTTTTTATTTCATTTTTACATTACAGTTTTGTTTATTAAATGCCATGATTTGTTTATTATATTACATAATTCATTCATTTATTCATTCATGTATATAATATATAGAAAAATGTATATATATATATATATATGTATAGTATGGAAGAATTGATTATATAGATGAATTATTATACAGTATGTATATAATGTGTGGAAAAATGGATTATATAAATGAATGAATTATGTAATATAATAAACAAATTATGTCATGTCATTATATATATATATAATTTTCACACTTTTCACATATATTTATACAATTCATCTAATTTCAGCTATAATTTTTATAACATTCATTTACTTATGTATGTTTTATTTACACAATCTTCATTTTCATCTGGATTTTTACATTGTATTTTTTTTCATTTGTATAGTTAATACATAAATAATGTAAATAAAATTAATACATAAAATAATTTTGCATGGGTAGTTTTTTTTGTAGGACATATACGTTTACTTATTGCATGTTATTTAAGTACGTTTACATTTGCAATTTCATGGCATCATGCTGACATGCACTTTGACAGATTTGTACATTACTTATATAAATCAGATGAAAAGTGATTTAATTGTACACTGCCCTAGAAATACCTTCTTAAAACTGGAAGTGACTGTGAACAGACTGCGTAGAATTTTGCTGCATCTAATTCCCCATCTTTCACTATAGAGTATGTTTAACTGATGATCACATTTAATTGCAAGTTTTTCTTCATTTTCTTCTCTCTGGTTGCAACAGGCTACTGATTTATTATTTTTATTTTTACACTTTGACACTTCTTATGTTATTGCACAAATCTTTTATATCAAATCTGCACTTCACAGATGATCACTGAACTGAAAATAAAAAGGAAAACTTCCTGCTTGTATCATGTCCAGGATGATGATGGCGCTGAGTACTTCTAATTCAGAGGCTGAAGTGGTTTTCACTGCAGCTGCACCCATCAGCATCAGTAATCATTACACTGATAAAATGAGCAGTTAATGACTCCTTGTTGAATTTGCCACATGTGCAACAAATCTTAGTATCAGTTGCTGCACTTTGCTCATGTTCTAGGGCAGACATTTTATGTCTTGCACTTTGGGGATTTTAAATATTTCTTTCTTTTAATGAATAACATTCAAATACCCTACCAGGAAAAAAGAAAGAACATTTTCACACTGGAGCTTGTTATACTTTGTCTAAGAAAATGGCCAATCAAATTCTATTAATCCAGCTCAATAACGGTTTACGAAGAGCTTTTGTAATTAGCCATGGTCATGATTTAATATGATGAGGTATTGAGTTAAAATTGCAAAGCCACAAATGATTTTAATTTGGTTGTGGTCATGAATCGTACCAATTAAGGCTTTGAATTAAATATTATGTTGTGGAAATCCAGTACACGTAACCCCTCCATCTAAAAACTTACTTTTTACCCAGGCTGGGTAACTAAATGCATTTTTACATGTCATTCATTAGTTGTCTGTTTGTAAATATATAAAAATTAAACAGTTTTATGCAAAGTTTTAGGCACCCATAGATAAATAACAGATTTTTGGTGATTTTTTCATTGAAAAGATGTTAGCACAGTCTCTCTTGGAAAAGAAAAAAAAAAGCAAAACATTTTCAGCAAACGCTGGTGCATAGTTACTTTTTATGTCATAAATTAAACAAAACCTTCTCCTGCATTGTGGGCATCAATAATTTTAATTTTCAGGGTCTTACACAGCTGCTTAGAGGAACTCATGGTTGTTGAGTGTCCGCAAGTGTGTGCACAAGGTTTGAAGAGTCAAAGTATTTTTAAAGCTTTGAAATTGGCATTTACTAATGACAGCTGTTGCCATGCATCAGATCTAACGAGCTGATTAAGGTCTGAAACCTTATAAAAAAGAATCTGAGACTCTGGAACTCTTAGGGTGCCCAAACTTTTGCACAGTGCCATAATAACGTTTTTAGGTTTATATTTTTGTTCAATTTATGGCACGAGAAGTAACTATTTTTTTTCCATTTAACATCTTTTCAAAAAACAAACAAACAAAAAATCACCAAGATCTGTTATTCATCAGGGGGTGCCTAAACTTTTGCGTAAGACTGTATGTAAATTCCAGAGATACAGAGTAGTATGGTGAATATCATGCTAACATATTAACCAAACCTTGAAACCCTCAAAACTTGTAAAAAAATTTTTATCTCATGCTCAGATATTATTCAAAACTTGAGAACAAACTGTATCTTTTCCCCACAAATTAAACAAAAAGAAATTCAGAACAAATTATGTCTCGTGCTCAAAGATTAACCGAAATTTAGAAACAAATTGTAACTTAAGTCCACAAATTAACCTTAATTAACAAAACTTGGGAATAAGTTGTATTTTATGCACATAATTTACAAAAAAACATGGAAACAAATTGTATCCTATGCCCAGAAAATTACCAAAAAAAAAAAAAAAAAAACACTGAGCACAAAATTGTAACTTATGCCCAAAAATTTACAAAAAAACGTAGATAAAAATTGTATCTCAAGCCCAGAAATTAAACAAAACTTGGGAACAAATTGTATCTTAAACACACTAACTAAGCAAAAAGAAACATTAACATTAAAGTCGTCATCAGTCCTAAAACATATTTGGTGTTTTTCCTATTTCCCATGTACTATTTTGTTTCATTTTTGCTAGTCACTTCATGTTATGTATGAAAAGTGTAACATGAAAAAAAAAAAGTTTATTATTTTCTTTACTATTATTAAGATTGAAGTAAATTATAATATAACAAATGTTATCTACACTTGGGTTCCTGTGGTCACAATGGTCCAATTCAACTGATTTCTGCATCTCAATTATTAATCAGCCATTAAATTCATCTTAAGGAACTAATTACACCTAATTAAGAAATTAGTAGCATGTCATCTCAGCAGCTCCACAGATAACAGTGTACTGTGCCTGGAATGTCAAATAACCAATACAATATAAAGAGCCCTTTTATTATTATTTAAGGGAGGACTTCTACATACAGGAGAAAGATGAATAATGGTGTTTTGTTAGGAAAGCTAGAACATTTCACGTTTAAAAAAGTCTATGAGAAAACCTTCCTTAAGAGTGTAAGGCTTTGCTCTGCATAAAACACAGATGAAGGTGCTTGTTTTTTGATGTCTGCTGCATTTTTACATCACACAGTTGGCTTAGAATTTAGACAAGAATATTACTAATATTATTTAGAACGTATTATTGTTTTAGATCTCAGACAGTCAGATATGTGAGTAATAATGCACAATGCTACATGGACATATTTTAGGATATCAAAATTCAGTGGTCCTTTCAGGAAGTGCTCAAAATGTTATTTTACGAGTATGACAAATCTGTAGCACATTTCTCCACCTATCCATCCATCTATCTTCAAACACTTACCGGAAAGGACCCGTGGGGTAGCAGTTTCATCGGGGTACCCCAAACTTCCCTTTCTGCAGCCACCTCAACTCTGTTGACCCGTGGTGTTTCCAGGCCAGGTTGGAAATTGAATATCTCCACCTAGTCCTTGGTCTGCCCGAGGGGTCCTGGTGACATCCCTACTAGATGCCGGAAGAACTTCAACTGACTCATTTTCACCCAAAGGAGCAGTGGTTCTACTCTGAGCTTCACACAGATGACTGTCCGTCTCATCCTATCGCTAAGAGAAAATCCAGCTACCCTTCTGAGAAAACCCATTTTGGCTGCCTCTATTTGCGATCCTGTCCTTTCGGTCATGACCCAATGCTAAAGACCATAGGTGTGGGTAGGAAGAAAAATATACCAGTATATTGAGAGCTTTTCCTTTTGGCTCAACTCTCTTTTCATCACGACGGTGTGGAAAAAGCGACTCCATGCATCCCCCCCCCCCAGAAAAACACAATTACAGCATGATGCTGCCACCACCATGTTTGACTGTGGAAATGGTTTCAATGAGGTGGTGCCGTGCCTGATTTCCTGATTCCAAATAGTTTAGCATTAGTGAAGTACTGCAGTGATGTTTGCCTTTCTGTAAGGCTCTCTTATTGCCACAAAGGAACTCATTACATCATTTACTGTATACTGACCCTTGGGCTCTTGTCTACCTTCATACCTGATTACTTAATTTGGCTGGGTGGCCAGATCTGGAAAGATTGCTGAGCGTTTAAAATCTTTTCCATTTGAGGATGATGGACACAACAGTGCTCTTGAGCACTTTCAACTGCAAGGGTGTGCATACTTAAATAGCAAATGGAATATTTCGGTCTTAATTTTTGAATGAATTAACAAAACACTTGTTTTTACTTACGACACACTTATCACTTAATCTATTTTAAGATGAGTGTAAACCATTACAAAATGTGAAAAACCTGAAAGAGTCCATCAGTTTTGTAAATGGCTGTGCCCATCCAACCTGTTTGAGCTTGAATGATTCTACAAAAAAGAACCAAAGAAAGTTTCAAAAGAAAAGTGTCCCAAGCATATACTGTAGCATCATTCACATGCAGTCATGAGGCTACCATGGCTACCAAAGGTGGTGAAAGCATTGTTTCAGCTTAGCTGGTACAGACTGCTCAGGGAAATGGTGTGGTCGGAGTGGAAAGTTGGAGCAGGAACAGTTAGCTGTGTAAACTAGAAACCTAAAGTGCAAAAGTTAGATCTGCCGAAGTATTAAGCAATGAGACTTAACAACAAGGTGAGTGAAAATGAGATTATTGTGCAGGCTGAGGTGAGTTCATAAGAGGACAATACAAAGCAAGAAACTGATGATGCTGTAACTCACACAAAGGACAGCTCTACAGACAATAACACGTTTTTTGGAGAGTAAATTGTTTTTTCCAGATCGAAAGCATTTGTAAAGGCAAAAAAAAAAAAAAAAAATATATATATATATATATATATATATATATATATATATATATATATATATATTTTTTTTTATTTATTTTTTTTTTTTGAGTAGATGATGTGAAAAGTGAGGTTGGTTATTCTGGCGCCAATATGGTGGGCAGGTGAATCAGTAAATATTATATGAATTTAAACAAAAGTGACAATTAACATGAGAATGATGGAGTAAATAAATAAATAAATAAATAAATAATGATTAGTTTCCAGACCTGAAAAGACTTTTTGAAACCATGACTCGGCTAATGAGGAGGGGTTGCTTTGAAGATAAGGAAGTGTATCATTAAAAATAAATAAATAAATCTTAATGATCTGTTGAATAATAATGGCAGTGAAACGGCTCACTTCTTTCAGTCCTCACTGACTGGATGCTTCTTTAACCAAAACCGTATTGGAAAATGCTATCAGTCCTCCTCAGTTCTAAGGTACCAGGGGCACTAATCTGGTGCTTTAAGAACATTGACCAAATGGATGCACCTTGTAAGTTTTTCAGCCTCGAGAAACAGAGTAGATAAAAATGTTTTATTGACAGGCTGCACTCTGAAACTGGAGACAAAAAAAAAAAAAAAAGCAAAAAGATTTTATGAAAAACTTTATACTTGCGAGTATAAAGAGGACCAGCTACTAAAGACAGGTAGCGGATATTGCTAGGAGGGGCGCCTAAAGTTTTGCAAGATTTTGATGAAGTATTCAGTGGGGTTATAACCTATACAGACTTTATTGAGCATAGACTGTGGAAAAGCACCCAGCATAGATGGACTTTCAGCAGAGTTTTATGAGTCTTCTTGGCCTGTCATTTGAAAGGACCTGCTGTGAGTCTTTAACAACAGGTTAACTAGAGGATTGTGGCCATTGAGTTGGATTCACACTGCTGTTAAAACAGCTGTGTCCTTACTATGCAGTGACTACAAACTGCTCTTAACGCTTAGGAACAAGGCTGGGAAGTGTTCTATAAGAGCTTATGAAACCTGCCAAGTCTATATTTTATATCATTGGCTCTTTGGTTGGAGACATCCTGGACATCTCGTTTGGGCTGAATGTGGGATTGATCACTTTAGATCAGGAGAACAAAAGCCTCTGAGCGAGTGGAATATACTGTAGCTTAGTCTATAGACAACTCTCAAAGCTTTTGGTTTTAGTTCTGAGGTTTTTTTTTTTATATAGTGACACCTTTTAAAGTGTGGCAAGGGTGCTCTCTGTCAGCTTTGTCTTAAACAACCTGAGAGCTGAATTCAAAGGGATCGCAAAAAACTTTCTGTCTGTAAGCTTCTGCTGACATCCTTGTGACATTACGTCATGTATCTAGTAAAGATCAAACTGACGTATACAGTAGCTGGAGCCCTTTTAGTTGGGCAATTGATGTGCCCAAACCCCCAAAATAACTTGTTTAGAAAAAAGTGTTTTTTTTTTTTACATATCTAGGAGGAAATTAATGAATTATTGATAATCAAGTGGCATCTTCTTGCACCATTGGTATGAAATAGACTCCACTGATCCACCGATGAAACTTCAAGCCGGAATCCCGTCGAATCTTATCGAATTGTTTCTACGGAAAAGCTACACTGGGTGTCACACAGCGTGCTGTATTTATCTAAAGAAAAAGGTGGGCCAGGTCTTTTGCACCTACCGAGCATAACCGCTGCCTTCCATTTATAGTTCTAACAAAACTTTTTGAACTGCTTCATTGTTTTCAAGTTGGAAACCTAGTCACTAGTGGTACTTTCAAAACTTTTGGAGACCTGAGACTTGACAAGTCTCTCTTTCCAGTGAATTTTAGAAGTTTTTCATCACAAGCATTACAAAGTGTTGAAACGGGCCACAATTATACAATACCGGTTGCTGAAGGATCTCCTGGTTCGTGGGGCTTGCCTGGCAGTTTGTTCTCTGTGACTTTCCTTCTGTCTGGTCTCACCACTTTGGGACACCTGGTGGAGACATTCTTGCTGCTGCAGATGCATTTTTAAGATTGGGATATTTATGAATTGTTGCATAGCTATACCAAATATGGCGAGGGAAAACAATGTTGGTAGAGTACTGTGGAGGAATGGATAAGCCTGGTGCACAGCACCCTGGCACGCTGTCCTCAGGATAATTGAGAAAGAGCAACAACAAAGGAGAGCACTGTATAAGCCGACTGGAAGAGCTTGAGGTATACAGCAGAGAGATCTGCATGGAATTATTGCTCTTAATGCTTTTATCTCTATTTTGTGTTTAGGGGTAGTTGTTGGCTTTAGTTGTGTTTTTGCATCCAAAATGAGACTCATGTTACTCATGACCAAATGTTGCACATAAAAAATTAAAAAATGACAAAATACTGTACATATGTAACTTACTGTACAAAATGGCAGTACAGTGGCTCACTGTCGCGTTGCACCTCCAAGGTTCAGGGTCAATTCCCAACCAGGTTTGATTCCTGCCTCTGCGTGCATGGAGTTTGCAAGGTCTCCCCCTAGTGGTGGGTTTCCTCCAGGTACCTCGGTTTCTTCCCCCACAATACAAAAACATGCAGATTAGGCTAATTGGTGCTCTCAAATTTCCCATTTTGTGAGAATGAGCCTGTGACTGTGTGTAGGTGTGTGCTATGCAATAGATTGGCACCCCATCCAGGGTGTACCTCCTGGTATAGGCTCGAGGCTCCCCAGCCACCCTGTGGACAGGATAAAGCGGTATAGACAATGATCAAGTAACTGAGTGAGTGAATGAACTTACAAAATTTATTTCTGTCGAAAAAAAAAAAAAAACTAAGAATGTTTGAGTTTATACAACGATCCTCCTGTCCATCAGCACCAGAAATAAAATAAAAATTTTGACCTTGACAATTTTGACAAGGTTGACCTTGACGAAGAATGAACATTGGCCCACAATATGGCCAGCTTGAACGTCCAGCAAGTCCAGCTGCAGTGAAAAGTCGATGAATAGTCTGATGCGTCATCGTGTGTAACACCGGAACACCAGCAGCAGTAGTGTCAGCATTTTCTGTACAATTTCTTGTCTTGTCTTGATATTGTGACTCTTGGTCTTCCAGACGTAGGACAATCAACAGCGCAACCAGCGGTTCGGATCTATTCCACAGCCTGGAAATGGTGTCTCTGGCAGCTACTAACTGTCTGGTGATGTCTGCACTAAGCTGAAGCATTCCAAAGCCCCTCCGTCTAAACAGGGCATGTTTCCTTGAATTTGATACCCAAGACACGTCAGCTGCATATCATCACCTGTGCACGTCCGCTTCTAGGTTATCCACGATATGTAATGCTGTATTTTGCATGATGGTAATTTTATCTTACCTTAATTCTAAATGTAACAAGGCAAACAACATTCTGAATTAGATAAAAGAAAAAAAAATAGTTGTTTCTATAGTGCAACATCTCTTTTGTCCATGAGTACATTTATACTTCTATGCGGCGCACCAGACTAAAACCTCTTTTTTTTTTTTTGGCTTCCTTGCAGTCTGCTTTTTGTTGTTGCCATGAAAGCTTCTCAGTGCAAACTTTTATCCTGGGTTTTAAATATATATGGAGAAGACAAGCTGAATGTCAACTTTTAAACTTCATTCTTGGCAAAAGACACTTGGCAAAGCAAAAATAGACCTTTACTTTTAAGGGAAAATGTTGTCAAAGAGAAGGAAAGCCATAATGTAATAAAGGTGACTACAGTGAAGTTTAGAAGGCAGAACACCTGATAACGTTGAGAGGATTTGATGCTATAACAAAGTTCGAGGATTCATCCATCATTTATACAGCTTCTCCTGTGTAGGGTGACAGGAAGTCTGGCGAATACCCCAATGACTTTAAGGTACAAGGTGGGGTACTTGAAACCCACCAAGAACGAACAACACTCAAGCCTCATGCATGCAGACTGGAGATGAGATTTGACGTGTGAGCCGACACTGCCACGGCATCGTGCTGCTACACTTTGTGCAATTGTAATGAATGTCTTTTAAAATCTAAACTCTCTCTTTCTCCATCTTGTTTCTTGTAGGGTCATGAGTTCATATTTTTCAATGTTGTCAAGTATAACATTGCTTAAAACCTCTTCCTCGAAAACACACTCATACACTCGATGACAAACCTGCACAACCAACCACGAGATCAAAAAATGTTTCTGAATCTTTCACACCGACATCTCTATTTTTTTTTTTCCAGGCTTGACCAGAGAAAATGTCAAAATAGAGAAGATATGAAGAAGAAGACACAAGGCCTTGTCAAATGAAACACACACACACGCACACACTCCCACACGCAGCTCTCGGGCTGCTTTCACATGGGCTGTGTGTGCATGTACAGTATGTGTGTGTATACTTTTGTGCCAATGCCTGTGTTTCCCGATAAGTGCATGGCATGTAGGTGGGCTTCAAAATGCTTCAGGTTTCAAGTGAAACTTCCAAAATAAATAAATAAATAAATAAAAAATCTACACCTACACTGCATGCATCTCTATTAAAGTGAAAAATGGGTGCATGAGAGAAAATCCCAGCTCTATCTAATATTTATAAGCTTTGGAGCGATCCAGTGTTTCCAAAGTAGAGACTTTCCCACTAAATTTAGGATTTGATATATCCAATGACTTTTTGGACAGTTGGAGTTTAGTTACTTTCTTTAGATGAGAGACCGCCCATGAGGGTGCACTGTTACTGGCCGAATGTAGGAATGATGTCCCTCTTTGGTGTCTATTCTGGTCAGTGGGTGGAAGAAGAGAGGAGCAGCGTGTACAGTGTTCCGTTAACGGTCATGAACGAGCTGGGCATGAGTCTGCCATTTGTCCCCATAACCAATCAACCAAAACCAAGTTTCCTTATGGAGCTCTTTCTTAACATAACTAATCTTCTACCCTTCCACTTTATGAGAACATTCCTGCTGGAGGCGGCCTGATGACTTTAGTGGTTAGCACTTGCACCTCCAGGATGTACAGTAGGGTTCGATTCTCACTTCGGGTCCATGTGCATGGAGTTTGCATGCGCTCGGTGGGGTTCCTGTGAGTACTCCAGTTTCCTCCTTATGGTACCCTGGCTTTTGTCTGTTGGTAAAGTTAAAGTTGAGCCTTTTACAGATCTCGCCATTAAGAACGCACGTTTCTTGAAAAGGGATCTTGCGTGCTTCCGCGGCAGCTCGCGGGAAGCTGTGAAAATGCCGTTCATTGCCTGTAGGGGGCAGTCGTGTTTCAATCTAAAGTATTGTGTGTCTACTGCACAGTAAAATGTTTTCTTCACATATCCCAGAGTAGCTGGGGTCAGAGCACAGGGTCAGCCATAGTACCGCACCCCTAGAGCAGATAGACCTTGCTCAAGGGCCCAACAATGGCAACCTGGTTGAGTTCGGGCTTGAACTGCCCACCTTCTGATCAGTAACTAAGTGCCTTAACCCTTTGAGCTACCTGCGCCCTATAAATTGTTATGAATTTTACAACACAAGTCTCATTTCACAATGCAACTGAAAAACAAAAAATCAGCGTAGCTAGCTAGTTTTTCCCCACAAAGGAATGAGCTCCAAATGTTTTTGATTTGCCTTGATAAAAAGTGAGGCTACATCTTTTGAGCAGGAAAATAGATTTGAGATGAGAGCACAGGTTAAACCCTAACTAATGGGAGATGTTCGAAGTGGGCGGGGCTTACAGTGGATCAGTTAATATCACAGAGCTCAAAACACTCACTCACTCATCTTCTATACCGCTTTATCCTGTATCCAGGATCGAGCCTGGCTGGGAATCGAACACGGACCCTAGAGGTGCATGGCGACAGTGCTAACCACTACACCACCATGCCACTCAAAACACACGCATAACTGTTAACCCCCATGTCGAGTGTTGTTTTTTTACTTTGGTCTAAAATGTAAACTGTGTGTTCTGATGTTCAAAGGCAGATCTGCACAAACACGTGAAGGTTGCATAGAAGTTCTGACCAGTGGACACTTTAAAGACCTGACCACACATTTTCAAAAAAGCTTTCTCCTTGACTGTTGAACTTTTGCCAAGCGGGCATGGAATAAACCCGGCAGCACGACCTCCAGCGTTTAATCACAATCACAGAGAGGCCGCTCTAAAGCACCTCTATCCCAGGGCACATCAAACGTCAAGCCCCCCTGCAGTCCCCATTTCCTCCGCTGCTTAAGCTGGAAATGCACATCAATAAAGTGTCTCGGCACACACGCGAGCTCCTGTTGACAGTATTGATCCGGAGCTCCGGGGGTAGCTGCTGCGTGTGGATTTTGCTATCGGATTTAAAAAAAAAAAGAAAAAAAAAAAGAGGCAAGGCAGGTAAGGGGAGGTATTGAAGGCACTCGACATCTTTTGGAAATTATTAGATACGAGCCTGCGGGAAGCTGCAGCAGAGCACTATGGGTGCTAGAAATGATGGAGGGAGATAAAGACGAGAGCAAGCGTCGGGTTTTCACCTCTGGAAGAAGCAGGCAAGGTCACGCTCGGGTGATGGAGAAAGCGTGAGATTGCTTGAAAGTAGATTTCAGAAGGAGTGCCAATCGACTGTGAGGATCGGTGATATGTAGCTCGCTTGAGACGGATATTTATAAGAATTCAAATCTACAGCGGACAGATAAGGACAAAATTGATGCTCATAGGAAACAGATGATGTTTTTTTTTGTCTTAATTAAATTTTTAAAAAGGGCAATTTTTTAAGAGAAAAGGATTTTTTTTTTAAATGGCAACTCTGACACTAATTTCACAGATTTCTATTGATGCACGCATTCTAATTAATTATTGGCCAAAATAATAATTAATGGTATCGGTGCTAAAAAGTGTTTCACCTAGGTGAAAAAGTGAATTTTCAGATAGAATTATTATAATTTTTCATAATTTTTCATAATACCTGATGCTTCTGATATCCATTGGCATTGAGGGCTCAGTGGTAAGTTTTTTCTATTTTTTTTTTATCTACTGTACCATGCGAAAAAGCCCCAGATTTACTTCCAGACCAATAATCAAGCCACTGGATGCCATGCTGGTCCCAAGCCGCCTGGATGAAATGGGAGGGTTGTGTCAGGAAGAGACTTGGTGTAAAAAACCTCTGCCAAGTTGTTGTGCGGATCAGTTGGTCCTCAATGGGAGCAGCTGAAAGACTAACAATGATGCTTCTGATCCATGTTTAATGTTTTGTAAATATGCATAAAAATATGCATAAAAATGTATAGTTTATGTATAGTAAATGTAAAGACATTTACTAAAAACTATTTAATGCCCTTTTATGTAGTGTCCATAACTTTTTAAAAATCAAATCAGATCAAACTTGGCCAATTTAGATTTCACATGAAAAGGCATAAATCTGACAAAGTGTATTGATTATAATGCAAAATTGTTAAGAGATTGCAACATGAATTTGACAAGGTTACAGACACTACAGATTTTCAGCTTTTTAAGCTTTCACCAAAGCCTGTATTTATATTCTTTAATTTAAGCAACAATTGTACAGGTCATATGGTTCTAGACACTTACACCAATTTTAGTATCAATACTAAATACAAAAAAAAAATTATAATAATAATTATTTTGATTTTTATTTATTATTGTTTGAAGGGAGACAGAAAAAAAGAAAAAACACTGAAAAAATTCTGGGCCACATACTGTATAAAATCATCTTTCCAGAATGGCTGAAGTTAACAACGTTTTAGGGAAGCAAGATTTGCCATTTCCATGTTGTGTAAACTTCAGAAGTAGCTTCTTTGGCACACACATTTTCTGTATTATTTGTATATCATAAAAAAATAAATAAATAAATAAAATCAGCACCAATTTGGCCGTATATGTAACAAGATCACGATGTTGGAAACATAAAGCATTATGGAACTTTAGGATACAGAGGCTACAGTATGGTAGAGGCCGAGATTCACAGTAATAACAGTGGAGGTGGATGTTGCAATGGTGTTTATCCAACTTTAAAAAGCGGTGAAATGTTGAACTCTTGGTGTATTATCACCTATCATAACTGTTCTCACACCCAGTGTGGAAAGATATCATGTTTTTTCAGCTTTCCAGCAGTGGAACTTGCGTTGCCTAGGTAACGAAGAGGCGTCGCATGGCATGAGTAACAGCTGTAAAATGGACAAACATCACCTTCAGCAATATTTACAGACACATTTTCATCTATTCCGTGCACACAAAACACTGTTACATGGTGTAGTGTCGCGTCGTTTGCACAGCCGGCGGCAAATCATCAGAAATGCTAAAGTGTCCTGTAGACTGGAACTCGTCATTACGAAGAACTTGAAGCAATGCATGCTGAGGGGTTTAACTGAAGGATTATGAGACAGTGAATCTCACAAGGTACAACACTAAACCTGTAACCTGCAGTCTAGCTGGTCAGGGATCAGATGTACTGTTTATACCACTTGCAGCATTAACAGCATCGTCATGAGATCAATGCCATGTATTATCTTAATAAATGGTGGAAATCTACATCAGTTGTTAAACTGTGTTAGTTAGTTTGACAAAATGTGACGCAGAAGCAAATATTATGTATAAAGTTACATAATTCAAATTCGAGTGCAAATTACAAGAGGTAAATGAAGTACAGTGGATGTGAAACCTTGTAGTACTGAGAACTGAGATTAAAGGAATTAAATAAGTAAATAAATAACAAATATATGGCTAAAATAAAATACATGCAGATAAAAACTGAACTGAAAACCCATCGCGCCGACAAGTTCCCTGTATTCAATCTCTCTTAATATTCTTACACATCCAGCCCTTACATTTTTTAAAAAAAATTTATTTTTGCGTTAAAAGCAACCTTACTCATATTCTTTTGAAGAAATTTGACTTAAAACATTGCGACCGCTACCCATAATGCAATGCCTCATGATGTTGTTTAATATTCTCTACCATTTCCTTAGTAAAAATATACTGTACATTGCGAATTCTACAGTTTGACAAATACTACAGACAAACATGTCTAAATATAGGAAACATGAAATGAATGGAATCTATTAAACTAGGGATGTAAATGATTAATCATCTACTGTTTAATTATTGTTAAGAATGGAAATATACTAAATATTACTAACTAATCTCTCAGTGTCTTGCATAATATTTCTCTGTAGCTCATATGTAGTGTTTAAGAACTCGTCCACCACAAGAGGGAGCAGTTTCAGTTCTGGTAATGTGAACAATTTGTATTGAACAACTTTTAAATAAAATGCAAAACTACATTATACTACAGTATATTTTAGTACTATTGCTGTGGCAATACTGGTGGTGACGTTCTGTGCAGCCTGTAACGATCTATACAGGTCCTTGGTGGCTTTATTAAAACTTCACCCTCATTCAGTTCTCTGGCTCGGTGATATTATTCACTATTAATAGCAGAAAAGGCACAAAAAAAAACACACATATTCGCTGATACATCCTGACCACGTACTAACCATAAGGTCTTTAAAAAAAAAGTCACCAGCTTTATAATTGTCCATGGTTTAAAGAGCAGTCTGATGTGAAATGTCACATACAACTTTGAAGTAAAGTTGAGAAACATTTCCACTTTAAGTAAAGAAAACGCCTTGCTTTTTGTCATGCTGGAATAAATTGTGCTTGCAAAAGCACTTTCACGTTTACTCAGGCAAAACCACAAATATATAAACCAATAAATAAATAAATAAATAAATAATACTACTACTTAAATAATAATAATAAACAATTTGCAATAACAATAAACAAGTTTTTTTTTTCAAATAAATATGTAATATTTTACATTATGTTACTTTTTTGGACTGTACACTGTTTGATTAATTAATATACATACAATTATGTAATTATTACAGGAGAAAGAAAAAAAATTCAATTGTATTTAATTGCTACAGTAGTTTCATGGCCAAATTGTTTTACATTGACATTAATAAAGTGCTCAAAAACTACTAGACTGTGCTTCAAGTCACAATGAAATGATGCTTTTACTTTTCTGTCCGTCCTGATAGGTGCTAATGAAAGCTAAAAATGGTTTCGGAAATGCCACTTTGCAGACATATTTTACCCATCAAACCAACATCATCCTTCACCAGGCACCTGTTTCTCATCCACAAAACAGCAGCTAGGAAAAAGAAAAAAGGGCATCTGTCTGGGAAACTTGCCACTGTACTGCAAAAAAAAAAAAAAAAAAAAAAAGATGTACTGTAGCATTTGGAAAACTTAGACCTTGAACATCAAACACAACTTTGGAGCTTGTACTAACTCTGGTTGACCTTGAAGGAGTGAAACTGAGTTCACGGTGACTGAATGGATTTGCAACACAGGCCGTATTTTAAGCCGATGGAGTCTTAGCTAAACGAATACCATAATTACTCCAATGCTTCTCAATTCAACATGCCGCGGCAATGACGGAATAAATCCACGCACAGGTTATCAAAAGCCGACATTTAATCGATTCCCAGTGCGCCTATCAAAGCGCATTCCGCTCCGCCTGGCTGCCCGTGCCATTGGCACTAAAAAAAGAAGCCGGACGGTGTGTGAACAGATCTCGGATCAGCTCCAGCTTCGGCAGTGGCTGAACATTAAAGGAAGAGCTCATTGATTTTTCATAATTTTATACCTGTTTACTTGCACTGGGGTGAGTCAATACACCAGACATTTATTGGAGATAAAGTCTCAGTCCACTAGCAAGATTTTATTTATTTATTTATTTATTTATTTATTTATTTTTATTGGCTTGGTTTATTAACTTTTTTTTTATCTAGCCAATATGAAGTTTTTAGATCAAGCAACACTCATTATTAGAAAGATATACTATATATGATCAAGCGTAACATTAACACCACTGCAAGGTGAATTGAATAACATTGATTATCAATTATATAGCAGTAAACTGGTGACAGGATCATGGGCACCCAGGGCTCGTTTATGCCTGTGGGGACCAAGGGCCAGCCTTTCTCTCATAACCAGCGTTGACTCTTTTGCCTGTCCCGTCTGATCCTAAAGAAAAGCTAATGCGGTACAAAAAAAAAAAAAAAAAAATCAATGCTGGTTATGATAGAAAAGCATCAAAACACGAGTGCATCACAGCAAGCAAAAGTTCCAGAGTCTAAATTCCCCAGATCTCTGCCTGACCGAGCATCCATCGAAAATGCTGGACAAACAAGTCGGATTCATGAAGGCCTACCTTGCATCAGCTGCTAACGTCCCGAGGTTCCAGACATCACATCGCACCTTCAGAGGTCTTGTGGAGTCACACCTCGACGGTACAGGTTGATGGTGCAAGCGGAACGTGAAACCTAGGTGGTTTTAATGTTATGGCAGATCGTTTAAATAAATGATATTTATTTACATCAATAGCCATTTCAGATAGATTTAGCACATGTGTTGTGGTTGATGTTGGATGGAAGACAAGTCATAAATTATTGGATAATACAGTATAGGAGGCTGTATTACTTGGAACCTGTTTTTTTTTTTTTTTTGTTCCTTCTTAAAGGTGTTTATAGGGGGCAGAAATGGAGGGAAAATGATAAAGAGTTAATAAAGAGTCCGTGTCATGTTATGGATTATTTTTCTTTCATGTTGAATCTCTACTTTAAGAATGATTCTTATAATCACGAGGATTTTGTGTGAATGCTTAACCTATATAAATAAGAGAAAGGTTTTGTCTGTACTGTACATTGGTCAGAGCTCACTCTTTCAATTATATCTTTACGTTTCATACTGTACATTCGAGGACCCGCAACCAGTCTCAGAAAGAATTCTGTCTGTATGTCTGTCCAGCCAGATTTTGTCACAGCATCACACAAAACTGACTAGACAGAACTTGATGAAACTTTTGCTCTACTTGGATAACCTGCAACATAAGTGAAATCAAAACGTTGAGCAAAAGTGATGTTATGAACAGTTATGTGCGGGATTTATTAATCTACTGTATAATATAAGCTACTAATGCGCTACTTGCTTAATGTAAACAAACACCTGCACCAATAGATATTAATTAGAAAAACGTAACTTTTTAGTTCATATTTTTACTGCTGAAATAACAGCGCTGAAGTGGTTCCGTAAAAGTGAATTTAAATGCGCTGGAGTCGTACATGGGCTTCAACCTGAAATGATTTTTTTTTACTGATCAGCTTATTATTAGCTTTAAAACTTTGCACTATTTCTACAAACTCTTTCCCCGGGTACTAACGCCAGTCATCACTACATCTTGGTCGACATGATCATGAAAACTGTCCAAGCTCTTTCTACACTACCTCCCTTAAAACTTACTGTTCACCTTTGTTTCATTTCTTAAAAGCTGAGTTGTACAGATCGTTCAAACTTTATTAAGTCCCGATGCCAAAGTGTCCCTGTAGCAGTGATGAACTCGGCCCACACCTCACATACACGGGGGGTTTGAACCGATGAACTTTTGTCATTAGCCAGCAAAAGAAATAAATAGCGTCTCTTTCCGGTTCCAGGAGGGACAGCTTCTACAGAACCTGCCCCCATAGAACCTTGTGGAATATTACCGCCGCTCTGCTCTGAGAAGCGGGAGAGGTCACGGAGAGGACGACAGCACAACACGTTCCATTTTCGGGTTTGGTCACGGTTCCCCTCTCTCCGCATGAGCGGTGTCCGTGTAAGCGGCTAATCTTCCCCTGGCCGCGAGGCTCCAGAAATCATAACCAGCATCCGCCTTTTCCTGCACTGCTCAACTTGAAGCGATCAACAAATGAATAGAAACTTTCGGAGCTGCCACAGTTCCATAAATCGCGCAGCTTCCCAGCAATTGAAATGAAATTAATTCATTTCTGAAGTAATAGATGAGCGCTTGATAGCTCGTGCAAGTCCAACGAAAAATCAGATAATCAGTAATTTAGCACCATTTTAATAATGCAGTCATTATTTCCGAGACCTAGCATGAGACCGGAGTACAAAGTCATCAAAACGCAATATAATGAAAGCTCTTTTCAATATCTCTCAGTGCCGTTTCCTTTTGCTTTTCTTCTTCTTCTTTTTTTTCACCACTCAAAGGAACAACAGTGTTGAAACTATAAATTATGGCTGTGTAATTTTACAATGAGTAGAGCAAACACCTTTAACAATCCCCAACACACACACACACACACACACACACACCAGGATCTTGTCCTTTATCCGGCGTTCCCGTGATGTCTTGTGACACAGTGTGGCTCGCGGTTTAATGGAGTGCTCCAATTAAAAGCCTCCTTCAGCCTGACCTTTCCGAAATGACTGGGGAGGAATCAAGACGGCAATTAGACCTGTTTCCGCGCCCGTGTTGATATGTGAGCTCGTTACGGAGCACAAAAACACGCGGAACAGAAACGGGGGCAATTAAAACAAATGGCGCCAGGGTTTGCCGCGTTTGTTCGCCATTTCGCCGTATTAAAAATAGATCCGAGTCACCGCCTGAGAGACGCGCTGTACAAATAACCGGGTGTTTTATTGATATTAATCTCACTAACACGAACACCTCCAGGGTAATCAAGACGCCACTGTACAGTAACTGCACCTGTACGTCTCAGCGGGTGGGGGGTAGGGAGGGGGGTTGGTGTCGCTCCACAGTAACACTTCTGTATGATTTCACAGCATCATGAGCCATCAAGAAGCGAAGCAGACCCGTCATTTCATCGCGCGGAAAGTGGTCGTCATTAGTACACCTGAAATGCTTTCCTGCTGCACAAATGTTTGCCAGGAGCTCGGATGTTTCCCTGACAGCCTATAGTGTACGAGCCCAAAGAGAATAATGGCTTTATTTCATAATTGGTGTCACGTTTAAGTGTCCATCAGCCCCGCCAAGGGTTTCTGAGGTCTCGTGGTCCCCTTGCTTGAGTCAGCACTCGCGATGTTTGTGGTATCGCGGCTCATAATTACACTACTTTACACACCGAGGAGGATTTCACTCTCAGCTGCACAATTCCATACATTCCATCAGATTTGCAAAATGGTAAGCAGGTTGCTTTTTCCGTTTTTTTTCTTCCTTTTATCTTTTGATACCTACATTCGAGCAAGGAAATTATTATTTCTATACTATTACTATTATTTTTCATTAAACAAAAAGAAAGATGCAGAGTCAAAAATTATCCGCACTCTGGCTGTAAATGAACTTTTAGAAAAGACTATCTAGTTTTATAGATACTTTTATACTATTATAGTTTTATATCTCTTTGCTTTTGAATACTTATATTCACCTGTCAACCAGATGTCATATTTTCTCATTAACAAGTGTTTTAGACCGTAATCTTCACTTATTTATCCTCGTAGGGCTGCTTTTAGGAACACATACAGTACAGACCAAGTTTGGACACACCTTCTCATTCAAAGAGTTTGACTTTGTATTATGTTAAGAAAAAAGCAGCAAAGTAAAGAAAAACGAGTGGCATCATTACTTTAATAAATGAAGGTCAGTCAGTCCGAACAATTGGGAAAACTTTGAAAGTGTCCCCGAGTGCAGTCACAAAAACCATCAAGCGCTACAAAGAAACTGACTCACATGCGGACCGGCCCAGGAAAGGAAGACCGAGAGTCACCTCTGCTGCGGAGGATAAGTTCATCCGAGTCACCAGCCTCAGAAATCGCAGGTTAACAGCAGCTCAGATCAGAGAGCAGGTCAATGCCACACAGAGTTCTAGCAGCAGACACGTCTCTAGAACAACTGTTAAGAGGAGACTGTGTGAATCAGGCCTTCATGGTAGAAGATCTGCTAGGAAACCACTGCTAAGGACAGGCAACAAGCAGAAGAGACGCGTTTGGGCTAAAGAACACAGTAAAGAACACAATAAAGAAAAGTCTTTGAATGAGAAGGTGTGTCCAAACTTTTGAAAGTTGAAAGTCTGATCGAGCGAGATGTTGCAGTGAAGTTCAGGCTTCAGCTCTTTAATAAGCGTCTCACTGTTGACTGTTGAACCTTTTCCCTGGTAATGTTCCAGTACTGGTCTAATACTGATGCTACAATACTGTAAGCGTCAATTTTTTCAGCTGATGGTTGACTTTTGAACTGTTTTTGTTTGGCGATTGAGGATGTTTCCGTTCCCATACTCTGCTGTTTACTCTCAGGATTATAGTGATGAATCCGTGTCTCATCACCAGTAATGATTCTCTCAAAAAAAAAAAAAAAAAAAAAAAACATTCACATTCCTTACAGCATCTGTCACATTTTTTTTGTTTGCAGATATCCAAACACTTCTGCTTACGCTTTTCTGTCATTTGTTTCAGCATCAAGTACACCCTCAGATCATAAAAAAACTAATGTTGCGTGTTGCTCTTCTTTCATGCAAATCACTATTTTTGCAAATGAGCGATGCAACGTGTTCACACCAGAACAGCAGGGACTGGTGGGACAGTAGCCTTGAATGGAAACGCTAATAATGACAGAAGTTTTAATATAACCGGTGTGCGGATCATTTTTGACTCAACCTTATAGTTGTAGATTGATTTAATGTTACGTGATGAAAGCAACCTCAACGTTCATTTATTGATCTCACACATGAAACCATCCTGGAACTATGGAACCCCATGTTTGTAAAAATGTCACTAAGTGAAAGCGGTAAGTAAGAAAAGAAGATATTTTGGTTTTAGGAGCTAGCACTCAAAGCTGGTGCTTATCGATTAAATTAAAAGTGATTAAATATTATGAAATGAAAGCACCTGAATTTACTCTAAAACCAAACTTATCTCAAATTCAAGATTTTTTTTTAATTATTTTTTTTGCTAGAACTCGCCACTAACTTATCAAAAACGTCCAAAACGTGATGCATGATGAGCTTCAAAATTGACCACTGATAACATTTCCACAGCTGTCTTGCTCTCCCATTCCTCTTCTTCCCTTTTTTCCCCTTAGGCTCATTGCCTCTGTGGGCTCAAACTCATTACGATGTCGTCTCAGCCCTGACTCAGCCCTGACCACTGTGATATAGGTAGGGTTCGCTTCATTGCCCTCTCCTTTAATTATCAACGGCAACCATTTTTATTTATTTATTTATTTATTTTTTACATGCTGAACTTTTTAAAGTAGTGCTTGACAGCCACATCAGATCCGCCAGAAGGTGTTGTTGAGGGGAAAAAAAAAACTGAGAAGGATATTTAAAAGTTAATGCGGTGTTTCTGACGGCACTCCACATCATTCTGTTTTTCATGTTTAGCACATTCGCCAGACTTGATCAAGGTGTTATTCTTTCGCCATTACTTGGATCATGCTTGAAGCATAAAAACGAACTGCTGCCAAATGGTTCTTAAAGTTTGCAATTTGAAGTTCATCTCCACTACAAGAGAACAGACTTGTCCATGAGGCACGTCTCATATGATTAAAGCCTCCTCCTAAGATCTCCTTTGTGAGACACATCCAAGGCTTTTTCTCCTATTTTGATCTCGATGTCTGGCATGTTGATGACCCGGCGTTTTAATTATGAGCTACTTAATGAGTTTACGGATGGCTGGCGTTATGAGTTTACCCAATACCAGAGGGTTTGAGAAACAGCAGCTACGTCTGGATAACATTCAAGGTGACCGCTGTCATGAAACCAACAACTTCCTCTATAAAAATCTGTCATCTGTTTAATTAATTGCTGAATTTGATCACTCGGGTCAAAGACACAGTTCTCTACAGGCTCAGGCAGTTCAAGCATGACTTTAAGTGCTGACCCTAACTTCGGTAAGGACTACAGCCTGAATCGCACCTTTGGTTGCGTCACCTGGGGATTAGGTCCCTCATCTTACCCGAGTCACAACTCTGAACATGCTGACTCAGGACACATTTCTTCCAGAAATACTTGAAAGTACGCCTACTTGAAAGGCAGCACCAGTTAGTAGAACTTTTCGTTAGTACAAAAATTCAAGGGTAGCATTCTAAGAGATTTTCTTGATTGTCCATTACGCATCCATACAGACGGCTCCTATCCTCTGAGTACTGACCAATACTACTCAAAACCTCTTTTTTACAGATCATGCATACAGCACTGGGCAAACATTTTGAACCCCCTTCATTTCTTCATATTAATACATTAAGTTGAGTAAATTAGACAAATTGGAACCGTGAACACCTGCACAAATTAAAAACTAGTTGCTTGTGTAACAACCTCAGCAGCGACCTCATTTCCCCTCTCGTCCATTCCAACCACTCAGCATTCAGCACCACCAGTATACGAATCACCACCTGATCATCTGCACCCGTTTCTCACTGGTTCATGCCTTAAGTTAGATTCATTTTTATGCTTTAGTGATTCATAGTGTGGCTCAACAAGCAAAAAAAAAACATTCCTCTGAAACTGCTCGGGTATGGAGACAGGACTGAAAATCAGAGCTAAAAACCTGCCAAAAAAAAAAAAAAAAAAAAAAAAAAGACCTTCAGGAAGCCTGTAGAACTGTTCCTCAAGACTATTTTAAAAATACATGAAAGTCTGGTGCTTTGGAAGCAACATATGAAGAAATGAGGGTGGCTCATGACTTTTGCACAGGTCTATATAAAGTACACACAAACCTTCAGCGATTGTGAAGTCTCGCCAGCACTCCTGTTCGTGCATTCTGTGATGTTTATCTCCGTGTTCTTGACCCTTAGATTTGTGGATGCACATTGGGAAATGCTTATTTCCTTCATGTAGCTCTTCACAACAGACCGTTTCTATTTCCAAAAAACAAACAAACAAAAAAAAAAGGTTGTGCTAGGCTTTGTTTTCCAAAAAAAAAAAAAAACTGTGTATCCTGCTGTGGAGCAATCAATGTGATATAGATCCCGGAGAGGAGCTGATACTGTATATTACGCTTACTTGGGAATAACAAGAAACAAAACATCCTGCTTCCCCTTTTTTTTCTCTCTAAATATCAATATGACAAAGAGGAACAATATTGCAACAAAACCAAACATCTGCCGCATTTACAGTAGGAATTCCAGTTGTAACTTGGAAACTCCTGGAAAGCCTTTTAACAATATTCAGATCCTTGCCTACTCGCAGTTCAAAAACACTTTCAGTAATTTGGCTTTTAGGGAAATAGATCCACCTAGTACTCTGAGAGTTCTCTTGTTACATGAATTCTTGACAAGTACTTCTTTTTAAAATGTGTGTAGAGAAGTATTATGAAACTAGAACCGGTAACCTTTGGTCAACTATCCAAATAATGTAATAGATACATAATAAAAAGATATACTACAATCCTTAAAACGCAGATCATTTTAGTCTTTTTTTAAAAAAAAACATATTATATAATTGTTTAAAATTAATACAATAATATATATATAGGGCTCAGGATTGTGCAATATAGAGTGAGATACTGTATAATTTCTTTCAGAACAACCTCGGACACTATGGTGAACTTAATATTAGTTCATTTAAACCAACTATACTAATATGACGGAGCAAAATAAATAAATAAATAAATAAATAAATAATTTTTTAAAAATTAGTCACTTAGACAAAGAAATAGCACAGATACATTTGGTCACTTTTTTAATGGTTGTTTTTGGGTGTTTTTATGACTAAAACATAAGTTCATATACTCACACACACACTTTGTATATATATTTAAATACAGATTCAACCAAAAAGTGCATACGTCAGGAAAAGAAAAGTAGTATGATGTATATTATATTAATACAATATCAATAATAATATATATATATATCTTTCTATCTAAATATTATCATATTTACCGATATACAGCCGTTGAAAAAATGAAAGACCTTATGTTCTTTTTTATGTTTTTTTTTTTACAAGTATATGTTTAGATGAGATGAGCAGTTTTGTTTAATTTTATCTAAAACTGCTGACAATATTTTTCCCAAATTCAAAATATAAATATTGTTATTTAGAGTCTATATTTACATCATCACAACACGTCAAAATAACCCAAGATCATGCCATATTTGCAGAGCTTTAATAATTCAAAATGCAAATAATTAAAACAATGTAAACAAATTGCGTTAATGCTTTAATTGCTTAAATAACATTAAGAAATCAGTGTCTGCTGGATTAATAAACCCGATTTGTAATTACAGCTTTCATGCGTTTTGGCTCTCCACCAGTTTTTCACATTGCTGTTGGGTAACTTTTTAATACACCACTCTTTGAACAATAAAGCTTGATGGTTTCTGACCCTCCATCTTCCTTTTGATGACATTCCAGATGTTTTCTGGAGTAAACTGCAGTGGCCTCGTATTTTTCCCCCCAAAACTATATAGTGTTTACCAATAAATTTAGCATTAAAATATACTATGACTGAAATATTATTATTGTTGTTGTTAATAAATATTAAAATATTAATAATAATTATTATAATCTTATGTATGATATATATATATATATATATATATATATATATATATATATATATATATATATATATGACATAAATAAATATATATATATATATATATTATTATTATTATTATTATTATTATTATTATTATTCTTGTCATTGGTCTACAGTATGCTGTGTTGCTGGCACTGATCTGTGCTGCTTGGGTTTTAAGGGTTAAAAAAGTTACATCTAGCAGCTTTAAGATTTCATCAGTTCTTCAGGGGAAACCACAGATTTCTCCTTTTAGCAACAGCTACAAGTCGAATCCTTTAAGAGAGGCCTTAACTTATCCTCATGCACTGAGAAATTCTTTCAGATAAAACTCGCACAAACAGAAGGTTTTCCCTTTTCTTGCTTTTACGGGTGTACATTATTAAATCAGTGTTTAATCCAACAGGCTTTCGTCCGACTCTCTACAGTAGTCCTCAGTCTTCAACATCTCCAGATCTTTACTCTCCTGCGCTGTTGTGTGATTTGAGATTAAACCAAAGTGAAAGCCATGTGAAGGAAAACGTTTAAGAACCACTGTTCTAGAAAAATCTAACTACCTTTAATTATTGAAGACCTTGATATGCAAGGGAAAATAGTACAGCTTTGTTGGTTATTCCTCTGCGGAAAGCCCAA